>PVIU01005391.1:41466-90954 GCA_004026605.1 Ondatra zibethicus | reverse complement strand
TTAGTTGGGGAGTTGGAGAGACACCAAAGAATTAATATGCTGGCATGCATAAGTCACAACCTATTGACAATACACAGGTTAATAGAAATGGGCTAATTTAAGATCTAAGAGTTAGCTAGAAATATGTCTGACATATCGGCCAAACTATTTTGTAATTAATATAGTTTCTGTATGATTGTTTGGGTCTGGGAAGCCACGAAATGAGGGTACAGTTTCTGTTTACATAATGGCCCCCAACATGGGCATGGATCCACATGCCCTAAAAAAAGTTGAAATAATAAGACGGAGACAAGTGTAGGTTCTTCATAGCTGCATTTTTATTTCAGATACACTCTGTTTGCTGGTAAAGAACAGATGCATGGCTCCTTTAAGAATCGACTTTCTGGTTTTTGCTGGTGGCATGTAGAGATACTTTGAGAGGTCCTGCTAAGAAGCACTTAAAGGGGTTTTATGGGCAGTGTGCTAGAAGTTACTTGGTGGTGGTGCGGGCTAACTGCTTCCCAGAGTTGGGGTGATAAACATGGCTCCCATAACTTGTGGTAATTGGACCTCTGCCATGTAGGAAAGCCAAGCAGGGTGAAATCAATAACCAAAGAGGCTGCTGCGGTCATAGCCCTGTCTGCTTAACAGTTAAAAGCAATGGTCAAAAAAGGATTACAGAAATGCAATGCAGACAAATGCAGACTAATATAAACCTCTAAGCAGGTCACAGTGCATTTAAAAAATGAATGTAGGCTTAAGAAAAAGAAATTAGTATAGGCAGTTATAGACAAAAGGTTTAAAAATAAAAGGAAGTCTAAAGAGATAGTAAAAAAATAGAAAAAGTCACATAAAGATGGAAAGTATACAGAGAATCTAGATTATGCATACTATTGTGTTTTCTTTACAATTTTGACTGTTAATGAGATAACTGCATGATATAGGAGGTCCTTCTTTCTATGTGTTTTTTGTATTGGTTAATGAATAAAGAAACTGCCTTGGCCTGATAGGGGCAGAACTTAGGTAGGTGGAGAATATGGAACTGAATTTTGGGAGAAAGAAAGCAGAGTCAGAGTAACGCCATGGAACCACCAGAGACAGACATACAGAATCTTTCCCAGTAAGCCACTGACACATGGCAATACACAGATTAATAGAAATGGGTTAAATTAAGATGTGAGAGTTAGACAGTAAGATGCTAGAACTAATGGGCCAAGCACTGGTTTAATTAATATAATTTCTGTGTGGTTATTTTGGGGCTAAGCTAGCTGGGCAGCAGGGTGAACAAACGGGCCCTCCTCCAACAACTGCAAAAAGACATTTGATTTTGGGGGCTGCTATGCATAACCAACATAAGGGTATCTTGACTTCAAATTTTGAGTATAAGGCTATGTTACTTTGGAAAAGAGGTCCTGCTTTTGTTCCTATAGAAGATGGGAACCTGTGAATTCCTTCCAGGTTAATGTGGTTTCATGGAGCAAGTTCCCTCCAAAACTTCTTTATGAACCTTAAAAATACATTGTCCAATAAACAACAGGAGGCGCTGTAGAGGAAATTCTGCTCAAATTCCCAACGATTATTTATAAATGTTTATTTTCATTTTAAAAGACTTAGTTAAATGGTTAATGGTCACAGTCAATTTCTAAAAAAAAAAAAAAGAAAAGAAAGAAGGGGAATATGATATAGAAATGAATACTTTACATTGGTATGGACTTTGGTTTATTGACAGAAATTTAAGGTCAAATTTGTTATATGCATATTTATAATCTTGTTTAAGGTATTATGTTTGCACAGCTCATTTAAAAATACAATGTATAATTAACAAATAGGGATTGAAAGAGGCACCTATAATAATCAAGCTTTTAATTACATTAGTTAGGTTTTTCTAGATATAAAGAGATATATTTTAGTTAGACTGATAATTTTCAACACTTCAAAACCTACAAAATATATCATTTAAATGTTTTAAGAACTTAGACTTTGCTCAACAGTGAGATATGTCTCCTTATAGCAGAAATTATTTCAGAGAAGTTGAAGAGCATTGAAGAAACTCATGAAATTTGCCTTCAATGTGACAAGGTGAGGCATTTGGGTAAGAAATTGTTCTTGCATGGACTGCTTGATAGTATGCTATATGAACATACATGCAGGACCCACAGAAAAGTGAATGCTGAACTTTCCAAAAGATGGGATGTTCTTCAGGGTTCCTGCTTCACAGAAGAAATTCCCAGACATTCTACAGGATACACACACAAAAAAGAGTGACTGACAAATTGTCGATATAGGCAAAGCCGTATTTCAAACTTCCTGGTTTACAGAAAGTCTGCCAGATACCGTGGACCTGTAAACTGAAGATGGATGCCCTAACATTGCAGACGAACTCTCAGTGACTGTCCAGGTAGCAAGAAGTCTCTGTCATTTCTAGAGATTTAGAAGTCACTGATAATCCACTTCCTGTTTCCTAAGGTAATATTATATCTGTCTGGGATCTTTGATAGAGTTAAAGACAGATAGTGATAGTTATAGTTTTCCTTAGCTATGATAAAAGGTAAATTAGATATAAAATTTTAGAATCACAAAGAAATATTGTAACTGTAATTCTTGCTTAATACTTGTTTTGTTATATGTAATTTTACTTTGTTAATGTTAATACCTTCCTTTTTGTTTATATAGAAAAGGGGAGATGATGTTGTATCCCCTCTGTAAGCTGTAAATATGTTTTATTGCCATTGGTTAATACAGCAAATGCTTTGGCCTATTGCAGATCAGATTATGGCAAGGTTGGAAATCCAAGCAGAGATAAGGGAGGAAAGAAGGCAGGGTCAGAGAGACACCATGTAGCTGCCAAAGGAGTGCCAGCACCAGTGAGCCAAAGCCTAGTGGAAATACACAAATTAATAGAAAATGGTTAATTTAAGATGCAAGAGCTAGCTTGAACTTTATCTGGGATATTGACCAAACTGTGTTATAGTTAATGTAGTTTCTGTATGAATATTTGGGTCTGGGAAGCCAGGAAACAAAAGTATAGTTTCCACTTAAAACTTTATCAAACATATATCTTTTAATTCTTTTTTTTTTTTTTTTGGGTTTTCGAGACAGGGTTTCCCTGTGGCTTTGGAGCCTGTCCTGGAACTAGCTCTGTAGACCAGGCTGGCCTCGAACTCACAGAGATCTGCCTGCGTCTGCCTCCCGAGTGCTGGGATTAAAGGCATGCGCTACCACAGCCCGGCTATCTTTTAATTCTTTATACTATACTTCTAGAGTAAAAGGACCACAAATTGACTGCTAAAATTCTACATATTAACTACCTAGCCTTTACCATATAGGACCTGGTCCATGATGAAACACGCCTTCACAAATTCAATTTCTCCCCAGTATGCCAGTGCCTAAAAGTTCTGTTGGTGTTTTCAATACAGCTTTTGATTGAGAATTTTGCTTTTATTTAAAATACCATTACTTAAAAATTTGAAAGAAATTGATTAGTTTATGTCTTATTACTTAGACACACTTAACGTTAAAACTGAATCTGAAAGCTAATATTGAAAAAAGTCTTTAGACAGTCCAGAAAACATTAAGGGTTTAGAACACACTATTATATTAACAGATCCAGTAAAATTTTACTGTAAGAGAGAAGAAGGAAATAATATTTCCTCTTTTGTCTTAAGGCCAGAATGTTACAGTGGTAGAAAATTACTAGGGAGGTAGCTAGTATTGCCATCACACTTTTCTTTAAAAATTGTTATTTGTAATCTGCCTCAAGAATGAAGTCATTTGGAGTTAACCATTATCCAAAATCTATTTACAAGTTAAGAGCTCTCTGAGCCTCCAGCTATGGAATCATGTCAGTATAATAAATGGTGTGCATTGCCTTTGGAAAGATGAAGGTTACTTACCTATAAGACTGTTTTTCTGGGGATGTATCATAGCATACCAGCCATTAGAAAGCCACTTACCTCCCCAAAGCAGTTAACCTGATGATTGGTTTCTGATTATAATATTTCTGTGGGAATACTGATTGATTCTCAGCGTTTCATTTCCTGCCTCCATCCTTAAGAAGGCTGCAGATAATATTCATAATATTCATATATGAGGAAATTTGTGTTATTACTTTGTTCCAGCAGGAGAAGCAAAGCTGTTTTTTTTTCCCCAAACACCAACAGTGTATATCTCCTTAGCCAAAAGGCCTAAAATAGGTTCCAATAGGGAAAGAACCAGTTCTGTGGTATGCTTTAAGAAAATATGAATGTCAAAATGTAGAGTTCCGTAAAAATCAAAAAAGAAGGACAGAAAAAAGAGAAAATATGGATGTCAAATTCCTCAGATATTGTCACAGTATGTGAGATGGGCTGGTGTCTTAGAGAAATCACAGTGACGGCTCTGTATTCACAGCTGTGTTCAGACAAGCTTGCATTATCGTTGATATATATGGAGTGAACAAAGCAAGATTTATAATAATCATTTCAAGCATGATCACAATTCTTCTATGTCTAAGAACAATACCAAAACTTTTTTTCAAATGAAAGGTTTTATCCTTTTGCCAAGGGGATTATAAGGTGCTGCTAGTGATTGTTATTTTTCAGATCAAACAAAAAAAGTTGGACAGCAATGCTGCTCACCTTTAATCGCAGTACTCAGAAGACATAGGCAAGAGGATCCCTGTAAGTTCAAGGCCAGCCTTGTCCTACAATCCTTGTCTACAATGGAAAGACAGAGCTACTCAGAAAAAGCCTGTCTCATAAAGCAAAACAAAACAAAAAACAGCATCCATAAGTTAGCATAAATTATTGGAACTTCTTTTGACCATCTACTGACACATGTCTTCAACCTACCTTAAAAAGGCCCATGTATTTTTCCTGAGAGTTGCTTTAATAATCTGATCACAATAAAAAAAAACGTTATTTCCATATAAAACCCTTAAATTTTCCTTGGTATTTGATGGACTGCATAAGTACTTAGAACATACAATATATACTTTAAAATATGCATCCTTTATGTAATGGCTATAACAAATATAATAATATGCATTCTTTCCCATATGTACCATTATTTGTAGCCCTACAAGAAGAATAAATATGAAGTACTTTCTGCTAATTTAATACACACAGAAAAATAAAAAAAACTTTGCTTGATTGAAGTTGTATATGAATTCTTAAAAGGAAAGCAGAGTTGAGAATGTTGTATACTGGAAATGAGAGTAGGAAAAAGTGGAACTGGGCGAGATGTTGATCAAAAGTTGTACAATTTCAATTTAAAATGATAAATACTCTACAAGCAGTTGCTAGTTTAAAAATATACTGATTTTTATAAAAGATGGTTGCAAAGTAAACAAATTTTAAATATTCACTCATACATGAGTTTCGAAATGAGTCTACATATGCCAGGGACAAAATCTAAAGCAGTATCAGCTATATGTGCTTTCATTTATCAGACCACGTTAGTCTGCAAAAGGCTACAGGTGGTAATCTAGAAAATTTAACTGTGATCTTAAAGAACACAAGCACAGTAGTTGGTAGAGACAAAGTATAGAAGGATAGTGATGTGAGAAGATATGCACAAGGAAACCAAAGTGGAATGGCAGTTTATAGATATCTTATAATCAAAGGAACAAGTATTTGTAATAAGTGGTAATATGAATGAAGGGTTCACTCTTTGCACTTAATAGTATTTGTTGGGGCCAGAGAATTAGCACAATCTTTGAGATGCAAAAATCTTCATTCACCAGAAGGACATCTTTACCATCAACTTCTGGAATGTAACTAATAAAAACTCGGTCATGCTTTGTGCCCTATTGGCAATAAAGATGACATTTCTCTTTTCTTTGTTCAAAGGTTATCTTGTTCCTCATATTTTTAGCTGCTGAAAAGCAATATAATTCTAGTCTAAAAACGTGTGTTTAGTGTTTTGTTGGAAACTAATTAAAAATTTTTACATTATTCGTAAGTATATGATTTCTTTGCCTAAGTGAAGAAAATTGGTATATACTATTTTAATAACAAATAACTATATTTAGGGCAAAAAGGCATTGCAACCTGAGGAAAATTTTAAAGCACTAATATTCATAGAGGAAGAGAAGAAAACTAATTGAGCAAATTTCATTACTTCTTGTGATTTTCATTTGTTTGACGTTATAGACAGAAAAATGTATCAGCCTCTAATTTTACTCCACCATCATAATATATATACACATTTATACATACACACATGACACATGTATACATATACGTGTGTATGTATATTAAAAATTTAGCTATGATTCACTAAGGTTTATATTAGCCAATGGTGAACTGAAGCATAGTAATTTCTAAAATAAATAATTATTGGGCTATTAACACAGAATTTTAAAATGTCTTATTTAGCAAGAGAAAGTAATGAACTAAACAGATGTGCGGTGTCCTCATGGACTTCACAGGTTACAGATGTTAAAAAGTCAAATAATAAAAATCATCTCATAATTAGCAAATGTGGTAAGGTGGCAGAAGTTATTTAGAACAATTATGGGCTATTTTTAAATAATTTTCCAAGAGACCTCATCTATTAAAGGGTTTTCAGTAACGCTGTTTGAGACAAGCTTGAAAGCAAGTAGCAAAAAGTGATTCTTACTATTTTATTAAGATTTAAAGCACATTTCAAATTTGAAGCTGTTCATTTATAAAGGACATATTTATTAAATATGCAATTGTATTAGGTATTTTACTGTATGCTGGAGATGCAATAATGAATTAGCTGGCACAATTCTTGTTACATTTAAGCCTGTAGTCTAGAAAAGAGAAAATAGGTTGATGGTTTCTGTGTGCATGTTTTAGAAACAAACTTTTCTTTCTGCAAAGATTGTGAGCCTTGAATAAATCATTTGTTTACCATCCTTAAGTTCTTGACACTTTGATCCCACTTAAATACATTTAATATTAGGGCTCTGGATATATTACAACAGGCTTGGAAAACACTTGAAATGGGTTTTTCCCTTGTAATAAACAGATTTTAAAACCTGAAATTAAAAATGAAGAACAGAATGATCAAAAGATTGGGTTCTGAGTCATATCTGTAGGTAAGAACATGGCACTATAAACTGCCAGAAAGGTCTTAATGTCAGTATCTAGAACAGAATAACTAGTAAGTAACAAAGACCTATAGTTAAGGGTTGATGCAAAATGTCTATTCAACATCTGGCAAGAAAATAAACATTAGAGAAATCTACCTTAGCAATTTTAGAAAATTCATAGAAACAGTTGGAAGATGTAGATTGTCACAATTGCCTTTTTAGCTATTGTCCATTCTCTCTCATTGAGTATATGTTCCCCACATAAAGAAATATTTGACAGTTTTTCACTCTTCTCCCTTGAGAATGTCTCACTTTCGTTGGTAATAAAGCATGCCTGTCTTCTTCAATGTGTTATGTCATGCCTCTGAATTCTTTCTGTATAAGTCAAGTGGATTAAGGTCAGAGAGGCATTCTAGTAACCTTAAGCATTCATCCTTCATTTTGTTCACTATGCATATGTGAGTTGTGATTTTATCCCAATTGGATGTACTAGCTATTTAAAAGGAGATCCATAACCCACCAAAGAAGTGGAAAAAAAGAATGGTTGATTACTTTTCCTCTTCAAATATCAATATTTGCAAATATAGACAAAGGTTTAGTGCCATATGAGCTCTATAAGAAAGTATTTGCATAGAAACATTCTCACTTATGTAATATGCACACATAAAATTATTTAGAGTAGATGCAATGTCGAAACTACTGCAGGAGCAACACTACAAACAAAATGATAAGCCCATCTATCCTATTATTTTTTTAATCAATATCCTATGAATGTATCATTTGTTTAAATAAATGAGAATTGTATCATTTTCTTTGTGATTTTCTATATTCCTACTCTTATTGAAGTGAGAAATTTTGCCTCACATATATTTATAAAATCGATGTCAAGTATACTTTTGAAATACGGTTTGCATGTAATTGTATTTGATGTGAGAAAAGGAGAGGTAGAATGATTAAGACATGAAAAGAAAGATTGCAAAGGAAAATAATTTACCATCAATTAAACAATCTCATCACCATTTATCAAAAAAAAAGACAAGACAAAGCAGGATGGTTACTTTAGTAAAAACTATTTTTATTAGAAAGTGCCATGATAAGGAGAATGTAAAAATGGTTTTAAAAATTAATGTATAAACATTGCTATGAACCATACTTAGCAACATAAGCTTATATAGCTATAAGGCATTCTTTATAATGGCCACTAGAGTTCAGATAGTGTTCTGACATTTTATAAATTCCTATTACTTGTTTCTTGTGGTTTTCTTTTTTCTTTTTTTGTATCAAGTAGAATTATTTATTTCCTATAGTTGCTTCATTTTAATAATCCTGCTATCAATATTACTATTATGTTTAATAAAAATAATATTAACTTTATAGGATATACACCTTCTTATTTTAGGAATTTCATAGTAAATATAAAATTAGGCCATTTAAATTAGAACAGGCTTTACTCAAATTTAACTTTTAAATCTATAATATTACATTAACTTACCTTTGACAAAATTACATCTCAAGCAAAAATCATCCATAGTAACATTGAATTTGAAAAGCATTTATATGTTTAAGGCAAATTAAAACTCTGAGCAGTCAACTTTACCCAGAACCAATAATATTTATGAGAAAGGGAAATGGGCTTTCCTGTTATACATAGGTTTAAAATTGATAATGAAATTAAATTATGCATTACATAAAAAATAAAATTATTTGATATTCTCACAGTTTCAAGACATGTGGAGAATACTTTTTAAATTATTTTTGTTTTATACCTTTTTTATAAATTATCATAATCAAATAATTTATACTACTATTACTAAATTTATGGCAAGAAATTGCTGCTAACAAACAGCACTAGCAATCTAACACTATATTTGCCCTGTATTGCTCTCTGAATCCTATTATATTTTAACATCCTAAAACCAGACATATTCTGCCCAAGGAAGCTAATTAAAGAGTATCTATACACCACAAATACACAGAAGAGGCCTGAATAATACATGAAGATTGACTGAAGTCAATTTCTTTGTATTTTGTCTTTATTCATTAGGGAATTCTACAAAGAACAGGAGGTGGAAATGGAGAAATAAATCCTATAAACCTTGCAGTCATTTGTGGTGCAGCATTAGACGCTTTAAACTACACATACGAAGGACATCTGGGCTGTAAAGAAAGCGGCCAGCAAGCCATGCATTTTGCTATTATCACATATCTGTTTCCGTAGATTCCCTTGGTTTGTCACTGCTTGTTTATCATGTCCAAATTGTCTTATATATTTGTTTCATCTGGCATTAGAAATGATGCATAGTATGAATGGTGTTTTTAAATCTCTTTTGTTGTCCCAGACTTATCTACACATCGAGAAAATATTATGATATCCTGAAACTATGCCAAAGCTTAAAAACACTGAGAACAGAAAAATTAATAATCTGTGTTCTAATAAATCTTTTTTTTTGTTGGAATAGCCAGTGATTATATTATCTAAGGCAAGCAATATTTTATTGAGTGATAACATTATTTATAAGTTTTAGAAGAATGGAAGGATGAGAAGCTTAAAGTTTAAATAGTTTATATTTGCTACTCATAAACTAAAATGAGGAGGTAAAACATAACATTTCACCATTGACTAGACTGAATTGTTTACTAATAATTGTAGATTACCAAGTTCAATATGTACCTTCATTCTGATTGGGAACCTTTCAAACTAATGAGTTTTATTTACATGACTACCAGCAAGAAAATAACAAGACACACAGGATGTGAGCACACACAGGTCAAGTAATAATCAAACACAAACTGTATTCTTCCCTTTTCCTGAATTGAGACAAGTTAACTTTACGTAGGAACAAATAAGACATAGTATTCAGGAATTATCAGTGTAATTCTCTGAGCAAATTACGACCTCTTAATTATTGGCTTCCTGAGTATAAGAAATCTATGATTCTGCATGAGACCTTCATGGACAAGCTTTTACTTTGAGATTAAAGATGATAAATTTAAATATTTATTGCATGATCAAAACCAGAAAAATATGATTTTTTTCAATTTTAATAAATCAGATACCAGTAGAAATTATAAAAATGATCTTTTAAAACATTCCCACAATAAATAATTTTATGTTTGGAATTATTATATTAACCCAACATGCTTTTAAAATTCTTATCCCTATATTGTGTTCCTATATAATCCCCAACCATCATGTCTCAAGGATCTATGTGAAAGAGATGATAAAAAGATTGTAGGGGCCAGATGTTGTGCATGACTTCAGGGAAACGATGTTTATAAAAACTAATCAGGTGCCCATATGAACTCAGAATAACTATGACAGCATGTACAATATGTGAAAAAACTCAAGCCATTCAAAATCCTAGCAAGGTAGAAAGGTAAGTAGATATGGAATCCCATCCATAGTCAGGTATAGTGGTGGTTACTTTTATTTCCAGCCTTCAGGAGGCTGAGATCACTGGGTATCTGTCAGCTCAAGTTCAATGTTAACCTGGTCTACATAGCAAATTCCAGAACAGCTAGGGCTAAATAGTAAAACCCAGTGTCAAATAAACAAAAATAAAAACTAAAGATATTTATGTATCTCAGAGGATGCTGCCACAGAACACTAAATGAAATGAATAACAAGTCTTTCCTGAAAAAAAAAATAGTTCCATCATACAATGTATTCTCCTAAGATACCTGAAAATATCAAAATCTAAACAAATCAAAGAAAATCAAATAATTTCATAATCTCAAGCCATACAAATATGTTGTACTTGAACAATTCATAGTTGTTTAGAAAAAAAGCAAGAAGAATTAAATATGAAATACAAAACAACCTAGGAATCTTGCATATGCTAGATCCTTAGGGATGAGCTGAATGAGACTTCAGGTATAAGGCATGGAAGAGATGTAAGTGGGAAAATCATGGTATGTTGAAGGGAGGTTGTTTGTTGGTTCCTGGCCACCCTGCTATTTTAGAACTGAAATAATCACAAAGAAATTGTATTAATTAAATCACTGCTTGGTCCATTAGCTCTAACTCCTTATTGGCTAACCATTACATCTTAATTTAACCTATCTCCATTAATTTTGTGTATTGCTATGTGGCAGTGGCTTACCAGCAAAGTTTCAGCATGCCTGACTATGGAGGCAGCTCCATGACTTCTCTCTGACCTTGCTCTTCTTTCTCCCAGCATTCAACCCAGCTTTCCTTGCCTACCTAAGTTCTGCCTTGCTATAGGTCCAAAGCAGTTGCTTTATTCATTAATCAATAAAAGCAGTATATAGACAGAAGCAGCTCCCATGCCATTTCCCCTTTTCTATTTAAACAAAAAGGAAGGCTTTAACTTTAACATAGTAAAATTATATATAATAAAACAGATATCAAACAAGAATTACAGTTATAATATTTATATCTACTTTATATTTTATCATAACTAAGGAAAACTATAACTATACCTATAAATTCTTCAACACCATCAAAGACTCCAGAAGGATATAATATTTCCTAAGTAAACAAGAAGTACATTGTAAGCAACTTCCAAAACTCTAGGATTGACAGAGACATCTCACTACCTGGAAAGTTAGACAAAGTTCTTCTGTATTGTTGGGGTATTCATCTTCAGCCTACTGGCCCATAGTATCTGGCAGACTTTTCCATGAAGCAGGAAATTTCAAAAACAGTTCAGCCTATATTGGCAGTTTGTCAGTCATTTTCTCCTGTGTTCTGCAGAATGTCTGGCAGACTCTTTCATGAAGCAGGAATCCTGAAGGATTATTTCACCTTTAGGCAAGTTCAGCAGTCATTTCTCTGTGGGCCCTGCATGTCCAATTCATGAAGCAGTCCATGAAAGAGCAGTTTCTTGCCCAAATGGCTAACCAACTCAATAAGAAGCCTCTTCAGTGCCCATCTTCCTCTTGAAGTGGCTTGTACTTCTAGGAGCAGATGTGTTTCATTGTCATGAAAAGTCCTAAGTTATTAAAACATTTTAAATGTCATATTCTGAAGGTCTCTGAAAGATTTGAAGAATACCTACCTAATTGAACTATATCTCTATACATCTAGAAAATCTAACTAGCATGGATCTATTCAGAAATACATATACATATATCAAAATTGACCTTAAATTTGTATCAATAAACCAACATCCATAACAGTGCAAATTATTCATATCTATATCATATCCCCCTTTAAATGTAAACAAACATTTATGGACAATATTTGGGAATATGGGTGCAGTTTTCTCCATAGTGCTTCCTGCTGATTCATAGGCATAGTAAATTTTGGGTGTTTTCATGGCAACCTTCAAGGGGTCTTGTTCCATCAAACCACACCAGTCTGGAAGCAATCCACAGGTTCTCATCCTCTGTGGAAACCTCTTTTCCAAAGCAAAATATTCTTAGACCCATATTTGGAAGTCATGATACCTTTATAATATATATGTTGGCTTAGCTTAGTAGTCCCCAGAATCAAATGTCTTTCTGCAGTCAAAAAATTGAAAGATAACACAATAGTGTATATAATCCAGACTCTGCAAATTTTCCATTTTTATGTGTCTTATTTTTCTTTATGCCTTTTAATCTATGACTGTCTTTATAAAGATTTTTCCCTTTTTTAAAAACAAAGCATTAATTTTATTTTATGACTCTCCATACTCTTTTTTCTTCTCTTTTCTAATCCGATGTACATTTATCCAATACTATGACTCATCTGGATTTCTCTTTATTGTATATCTGTAATTCTTTACTGTCCAGGAATGCTTTTTAAAATGCTAAGCGCTTCTTAAAACTTAAGCTGCACCATTACTATGGTATATACAATACTTCCTTCTTGCCTCATCCAGTCCAGCATGTCAGAAGTGCTTGCACCTTTTGTGCCTCTGAATCACACACACCATCCTACTTCCAGGCACACAGCCAGTCCACATGGCCAGTAAACAATTTGCAGCACACTGCTCACAAAACCCATCCAAAGACTAGGTTTCCTGAAAGAGTCAGAGTTCATGCTGGCAACATGGCCCATGGTAAGGAAGCTGCCATTTTGAAACTGCATGGCTGCTTCTGCTGAATCATTATGGCCTCCCTTAAAAGAGCCGCAGCATGCAACCTCAAGCAAAGCGCATTTGGAAAAAATGCTACTAACCTTTGTTTTTTAGTGTCTAGAATTGCTTTTTAAGCTTTCAGGTTTTTAAGTGGATTTTAATTATCCATGTGGGCACCAATCTATTGAAGGGAGGTCACTTGTTGGTTCCTGGCCACCCACAAAGTTTAGACCTGAAATAATCACACAGAAACTGTATTAATTATATCACTGCTTGGCCCATTAGCTCTAACTTGTTATTGGCTAACCCTTACATCTTAATTTGACCCATCTCCATTAATCTGTGTATCTCCACATGGCAGTGTACTACTGGCAAAGTTTCAGGATGCCTGGTTCTGGCGGTGGCTCCGTGGTTTCTTGCTGACTCCGCCCTTCTTTCTCCCAGCAATCAGCCTAGCTTTCCCTGCCTACTTAAGTTCTGCCTTGATATAGGTACAAAGCAGCTTCTTTATTCATTAAGCAAAAAAAGCAACACAGACAGAAGCACCTCCCACACCATTGGTAGTGCTGGGATTTCTAATAAACTTTTAGCTACTCAGCCTTAGATGACTAAACTTATAATTTTTTTGTCTTGTGAGATGTCCTCATAATTTGAATGTGTTACTTAGAAATATGTGTTTTTTAAAAAATAGATGTTTGAAGATATTTTTTCAACATCTAGATTTAATATAATTGCTATTTTCATTATTATTGTAATTTGATTCTCTTGGTAATTTATGAGAACATGGGTAATGATCTTTGCATTCAAACTTGGATATCAGTTCATTATAATATATTTTACACACTGTTCCTCTGCACCAATCTTAACTAGGAACAAAAGTCATGATTCACATTTTTGGTATCCTAGTGAACATGCATTACTTATTTTATCCTTCATTTAAATAATTGGTCCTACAGAAGACCAGACTCCTATATCTGTAGCATTCAAGCTTAGAAACAGACCTTTTGTCTTTGGATCCTCTTAACATTTTATAAATTTAGCATGCACTGCCTTCCCATTAACTATTAGTATAATTTTTTATTGACACCATAGAAACAATACTACCAATTTGTTTTAATCCATTAAGAGGCAATTTTAATGTGATTTACTAATTAGTTAGCTATTTCACTAATTAAGTCCATAATCAAATTATTTGGATATATTATATTTTTCTACTATAAAATTAATTGGAAAAAATATTGAACCTTAAAGATAAAAATTAAATGTGAACAAAAGATAGAAATGTAATAAAACAAATAATTTGTATAAAATGAAATGTTTTATGACTTTTTGACAAGGATATTAAAGCATAAGAAATATAATATTTCTGAAGAATGACTCTGAGTCTCTTTAAAGTGGCATATTTTGGTATAATTTATTTTATTAATTTAATTAATTTTAACAGCATACACTTAGTAAATTCTTTTTTAAAAAATATTTATTTATTTATTATGTATACAATATTCTGTCTGTGTGTATGCCTACAGGCCAGAAGAGGTCACCAGACCCCATTAAAGATGATTGTGAGCCACCATGTGGTTGTGGGAATTGAACTCAGGACCTTTGGAAGAGCAGGCAATGCTCTTAACCTCTGAGCCATCTCTCCAGCCCCACTTAGTAAATTCTTACTGTAGAATTTACTCTAGTAGTATTATATTGAATATACATAGAGTCAGTATTATATATTTATATATTTGTTTTTCTTATTAACCTATTAATTTTTTAAAAAGCATGATGAATACATGGAAATCATTTGAATATTATCTAACAGTAATTCCTTGATAAAAACAATGCTGCAACATGGTTTGAAAGGTAGGTCCTTTGGTTAGACTCTGGGTGTTGTCCCCTCAATTTCACATAAACTAGGCCAAGTGGCTACACCACTACTGTTGCTTCCTTTGAGAACGTGGGTGTAAAAATAATTATAATTTCTAAGGATTTTATAGGTATAGTGGATGATGTGTATAATGCAATTATTGCTGACACAGTTGTGTTGGCTGTTTTTTCCTCTTATCTTTGACATTTTGGGAAGCCTGTCACCAGCTCTCAAAAAAAATCACTCATGGAGTCTTATTCTTTCTTATGAATGCCAAGCCTTAGCTTTGGCTTGTTTCTAGTAAGTTTTTCTTAAATTATCTCATCTACCTTTTGTCTCTGGGCTTTTTCCTTTACTTACTTCTGTATTCTTATTTTCACTCTTACTCCATGTCTGGTTGTGTGGCTATATAGCTGGCCCATAATATTCTCTCCTTGTTCTTTTACTCCTTCTTCTCTTCCTCCCAGATTTCTCCTATTTATCATCTCTGCCTACCATTCCCACCTTTCCTTTCTCCTCCTTGCTATTGGTCAATCAGCTCTTTACTAGACCATCAGGTGTTTTACACAGGCAAAGAATTAAAGCCTGATAGAATTAAACAAATGCAACCTCAAAGAATGCAACACATCTTTGCATCATTAAAACATGTTTCACAGCATAAACAAATGTAACACATCTTAAAAATCGAATTCCACAACCACATAGTAAGCCTTTATTGCAACCAGTAACATAAATGGAAATCATAATACTTTAGAATATTTTCTACTTTTGAGTCTAAATATTCTATAATCATATGTGTTGTTTTAGTTGATTTTGTGAAACATATTTACATGTCGCTGCTTTTTAAATGGTGCTTTTTGGTATAGTATACACATTTATAATTTTAAAACATTTAAGGATACTGTTCTATGGCATTAATTATTTTAGAACTTTGGATAACTGACAAGACCACCAACCTCCAGATATCTTTGTATTCCAAAACCAAAACTTCAGACACATTAAACAGTAATTGCCAGTTCTTCAATTGTGATATACTCTAGCAAATAGTATTTTACTTCATTTTGCTATGAATCCCATTGCTTGGGGCACTCCTCCCAATTGGGACTTAGTCTTTCTGAAAAGTTTTTCTATTTTAAAAGACTTTGTTATTTTTGTCTAGTTTACTTTTAAAAAATCATTTGGGATTTGCTCCAAAGGCATAAGTAGAACTGAACAATCCCTCCCCAAGTCACTTATTTTTGTGATTCTAATTTCATTCAGTGACTACTTTTTTGCCTAAATAGCCTAAGTATTATTATATTATATTCAGTTCTTATTTAGTTACACAGAGTACTAACTAAGTGTGATAACAGAGTTTTAGGAAATAATATATTCATCAATATAGATGCATTTATTTATTTGGGAATATTTACAATGTTACTGTGGCCCAGCAAATACCATACATATATTATAATTGACAGATGAAACCAGTAAAGGTAAACTACTAAGTTGAAATCAACTGTTTATTGGCTCCTCATGTCTGGCCAAGCAACTAATAATATATCTATTGCAACAAATTTTTAGAAACTATAACATAAAATAGTTGACAGAAGAACAAAACAGTGGTTAATTTTATCATCCTTCTAATAAGGATAATTAGTAAAAAATAAATTTTCCAGAGAAAAATATTAAATTTTAGTTAAAATTGCATGTGGATAAAATGTATGTTAAGTTTTTAAACGAAAGTAAAAAATACCAGGTATATGGATTTCTTGTCTCATTCAATTGTAGTACAGTCATTGAGAGAGTAGGAGCTGTGGGTAACAGTAAATTTCCCAAGCCAGGGACAAAGTATCTAGTACCCATCCAGAACAGCACTTTATTGAAAGTTTGCTGCTAAGGAAAACAATGTATAAATAGAAGTGCGCTACTAAGCAGCATACTTCATCATCAATGCTGAAAATGTATTTGTTAGTGCAACAAGAACATGGGCCACCATCAACTTCTCTAGCAGTTTTTACATATATAAGTAGATTTACCCATAGAATAATCTTAAGAATGAAATTGAGGCCAGGTGGTGGTGGTTCACACCTTTAATACCAGCAGTCAGGAGGCAGAGGAAGGCAGATCTCTGTGACTTTGAGGCCAGCCTGGCCTACAAGAACTAGGTTCAGGACAGGCTTGATAGCTACAGCAAAACTCTGTCTTGTAAAGATAAAAACAAGTAAAATTAAGATTTTAGATGATATATAAATGTCTACTACAGTCTAGAAATTGATAATACTGTATTATTAACATATTCACTTTCATTGGACATTTGGTTGAACAAAATTATAACATTAATAAATGGTTCAGGTATAATATATTTGACATATAAAGTAGAATGCACAAATTTTTATGAAAGCAATTCATATTTTCCTTGAGTAAAATCATAATCTGATTTTGTTGAAAAATAAAGTGTCAAGAAGAGACTGGCAATCATTTTAATTATTAGGTATACATCATTACTACCTGGTTGTTAGAGAAATGCCTTTTCTCAGTGTCGTCAGTCCCCTCTTCTGAATATAGCAGAGCTGCCTACTCTGCATAATCTCTAAGATATCATTAAGTTAAAACTTTTGAAAAGTTTTGTGAACTCTGAAATTTTTTATTTTTTGTCTTTGCTCTGGTCCAATCATCACTCAATGCAAAATCAAAAAATTTAAATGTCTTTAAAGTATTCCTTTCTACTATTCTACTGCAAGTCTATTTTCTTTCTATTTTTTATCTCTTATCACTGCTATATGAACAGCTTCTAACAATTATTTCCAAATAATCTTACCTAGAGAAATGAATGCAAAGTGGTTTCAGTATATGTAAATGTCACATATAAAATATTATGTAAATATTATGTGCAAATACAAACAAATTCCTTCAATATATTCAGTTTTTAGAATATTTTCAATCACAAATGAAAGTCATTTTCCTAATTCCTTTCCTATTAATTTTCTCCTCTGTAGTCATTCATACTCATGTAAGCGCTTTCACAGTTGTTAATCAAAACTTTCTAAGTAATATTAAGTTTCTTATATGTTATTTCTATGTTGCCTACTTATTGTAGCCATGTTTCCTTAGTGTCTTGATTGACTTCACTGATATAGGATTCTTCTATGAAAGCCACTTGTTAGTTCCCAGCTGCTGAGCTCTGACATAACCACACAGAAACTATATTATAAGCAATACTGTTTAGTCAATAGCTTAAGCATATTTCTGGCTAACTCCTATATCCTGAACTCCATTAATCTGTGTGTGTCCACGTGACCGTGGCTACTGACAAATTTTCAGCATGTTTGTCTCTGGCGGGGCTATATGGCTTTTTCCAATTCCACCTTCCTTCTCCCAGCATTCAGTTTAGTTTTCTCCACCTAGCTCTGTTCTGCTTTATCACACAGGCCAAGCCAGCTTCTTTATTCATTAACCAATGAATGCAACACATATACAGAAGGACCTCCCACACTATGGGATGCCCTTCTCCATGCTGTGAATATGTTTTATTGCCCTCAGTTAAGAAAAAACCTTAGTCAATAACAAGCCAGAATATAGCCAGACAGGAAACCAAAGCAAAGAGACAAGGAGAAAGATAGTGGATCCAGGAGCTGCCAGAAGCTGCATGGGAATCAAGATGTGAGGTAACAAGCTGTGAGCCTCCTGGAAAAAATATAGAGTAGCAATGGGATAATTCAAGCCATACGAGGTAGTTAATAATAAGCCTGAGCTAACAGGTCAAAAAGTTTGTAATTAATATTAAGCCTTAGAATGGTTATTTGGAAATTGGCAGACAAAAACCTCCAGTTACAAATGGCACCCACTGTCTGGCATGGATCCACATAAGAAGTAAAACAATCTTTTAAAAGGTCCCAACTGCAAAGTAACTGGGCTTTCTAGTGCCTCAAGCCTGCCACAGCACAGAGACATATGTCGGGACAATGGCCTGAGAGAGGAAGCCAGCCTGCTGACCACCATGGGTTGAGCTACGTGGTGGGTTCCAGCAGGCTCTTACATGGGCTGCTGTAAAGAGGCTCACAGCCACTGTCTGCAGACTTGAGATCACAGCTGCATACTGGAGAGCACAACACAGCATCATGCTACATGGTGAATTTAGCTGTCCCTCATGCAGACAGAAAAAGAAGTTTTATAGGCTGCCTGCTTCAAGCTACTTGGTGGCTGTGTGGACCTGCCTCTTCATTGAGTTGGGGCAGTAAGCATGACTCCCAGAGCAAGCTGTGAATGTACCTCTGCTGTGTTGGAAAGCCAATAAGGGTGGAGTCAATAGCCGAAGCCATGGCTTTGGTCCAAACCATACTCACTTAGAATTTTAAAAATTCTCTGGTCATAAAATGATTACAGATACACAATAAAGATAGTCACAGTCAACAAAACGTCTAAATAAGTCACAGTGTGTTTAGAAAATGTAAAAAATACTTAAGAAAGAAAGAAAATGGGTATAGGAAGTTATAGAAAGAAATGAAAGAAAGAAATATTTACTTTAATCAGAAAAACAACTGGTAATCTAAAAAGATTTCACATTGCTATGGCTTTTTGAATATTGATACAAATTTTAAGCTATTTTTGTTAGAACATACTGCATATACATTTTTATCTTGTTCAAGGTATTGCACCTATTCAGTTCACTAAAAAAGGTAATGTATAGTTAAGAAATACAAATATTGTGTTATGTAATAGTCAAACTTACATACACATCATTTATGTTTCTAGATATGCAGAGATATATCTCAAATGGGTAGGTAATCTTCAAACACTTCAATGACCTACAGATTATGACATTTAAAATATTTTAAGAACTTAGACTTTTCTCAACAATGAGACAGGTTTGCTCCTGGAAAACACCTGGCAGCACCAATTACTTCAAGAGGATGTGTGTCGAAGAAAATCCTTATGGAATTTGCTTTCAATGTCTCAAGGCCAGCCATTTGGACAAGAAACTGCTCTTGCCTGGACATAGAGGACCCACAGAAAAATGACAGCTGAACTCTCAAAATATGGTGAAACAGTCCTTCAGGGTTCCTGCTTCATGAAAAAGTCTTACAAACATTGTGCAGGACACAGGAGAAAGTGACTCACAAATTTTGCCAAAATAGGCAGACAGTCCTTCAGAAGTCTTGCTTCAGTGAGAAATTATAGGTTGCATATGGTTGTTTCAACACTACAGAATAACTTGGCTGCCAGACATTTCTGTCATTTATAGAGTTTTGGAAGTTGTTTATACTGCACTTCCCAGTAACTCAGGTAATAGTATATCCTTTTGGTGTCTTTGATGAAGTTAAAGACTAGATAGCTCTAATTATACTTTTCCATAGTTATGATAAAAGATACATTAGTTATGAAAATTTATACTCACAAAGGTAGGGTAGATGATAGAATATTTTATTAAATTTCACCAAATACAAATAGATAAAATATGATAACTGTAATTCTTATATGATATTTGTTTTGTTTTATGCGTTTTTACAATGTGAAAATTAAAAACTTCCTTTTCAATTAGACAGAAAATGTGAGATGTTGTGGGATGCCCTTCTGTATGCTGTGAATATGTTTTATTACCAACAGTTAATAAAGAAGCTGATTTGGCCAATAGCCAGGCAGAATAGATCCAGGTGGAAATCCAAGCAAAGAGACAGAGAGAAAAGAAGTGAAGTCAGGTGCTGCTAGGAGCTGCCAGGTAAGCAAAATATGAGGTAGCATGCGATGAGATTCTTGGTAAAATATAGAATAATAGAAATGGGTTAATTTAAGTTCTAAGAGCTAGTTAATAATAAGTCTGTGCTAAATGGCCAAACAGTTTGTAATTAATATTAAGACTCTGAGTAGTTATTTGCGAACTGGCATGCAGTAGAGAAACCTCTTGTAATACTTCCTTTTTTTCTTTTACACTGCTTAGCTTGTTTGTCAGCTGCTTTTGTTACTAAAGCCATTCCTAACTTGAATGTGTAACTTTCCTAACTTGCTTATGTTATGCTCATCACATTATCGTCTGTTTTGCATTGCTCTCACAATCAAGCTTTGTGTGGTTTGATGTGTGCTCTGTTTCTGTAATGCAAATTTGGGAAGGGGACACACTGTTCTCCTTTGCCAGTGTGATGCCACTGTTTATTACAATGCTTTTAATATATATCAGGAATTAAACAAATAAACCTCATGACTTACTAAACATGAAAAATTAATATAATTTTTCTAAAAATGTTATTATCAATGTTTTCACCAGGAGTTTAAAATGATATTAGCAAGGAAAAATTAACATATTTCAATGGTTCATTTCTTTCATAATTTCCCCATGATGAAACATATCTTGAAATGTAAAACAAAAGAAAAGTTTCAAAAGATAATTATATTAATTCTGACAACAAAATAGATGTTTATATCTAAGCTAATAATATTCCTGACAATGATATATTTATTAGACATTGTTCTATAAACAGCAGAAATTTAAGGCTTACAGATCTTCATGTAGTATTTGGTAGGAAGTATATAAAACCTATTTACATACTTCTGATTTGGAAAATAAAAATAAGTTATAAGTAGACATATATATCACACAAATTTAGTTGCAATTACAGTTATTTGTATTTCTGTGTCTCATTTTCAGCATTGCAATGAACTGTGTTAAGTCGCGAAGTAAATGGTAGTAACATGAAGGACAAAACTATTCTTGAAAATAATGATATTTATGGGCAAGAAATACCTGCAAGCCAGAATAAAAATATCAGTTGAGAAAGCCCACTTCTCCTCACTGAATGTATATCATTCAGACAGACATCCTTTACCTTTTAAAGAATAAGCTTTTACCATGTTCAATCCTTAACTTAACAAATCAAAACCTAAACTTGAACAATCAAAAGCAATGAATTTAAAATCATACCACTATCTAATGACTCCCATTCGTCCCATGGCTTCTTGAACACTGCCCAGCAGTTGTCATGGGAAGGACAGGCTGGCTGCAGAGTTCCAACCAGAATACTCCCAGAAGGACCATAGAAAGAACTCTGCTGAATTTTCAAAATTTTTTATTTGAAATAATGTTTTCATTTTATATGCCAACCAGAGTTCCTCCTCCCTCCACTACTTCTGCTCTCCCCTCCCCCCCCCCAACCTCCCATCCACTCAGTAAGGGGTAAGCTCTCCATGGGTAGTCAACAAAGTCTGGTATATCACATTGAGGCAGGACCAAGCCCCACCCCTGTGTATAAAAGCCAGTTCATGCACTGAGGATAAATACTGCTCCTACTGACAGAGGTCCCACAGACTACCCTAGCCACAGAACTGTCACCCACATTCAGTGATCCAATTTCAGTCCAATGTAGGTTCCCCAGCTATTAGTCCAGAGTCAGTGAACTCCCACTAGTTTGGATCATCTGTCTCTGTGTTTCCCCATCATGATCTTTACCACTTTGCTATAATTCCTCCTCCTCTCTTTGACTAGAATCCAGGAGCTCACCAGTGCCTGGCTATGGATCTTTGTATCTGCTTCCAAAAGTTACTGGATGGATATTCTATGATGACAATTAGGGTGGTCATTAATTTGATTACAGGGGAAAGCCAGTTCGGACACCCTCTTCACTGTTGCTAGGAGTCTTAGCAGGTGTCATCCACGTAGAGCACTTATTTGTTTATGTGATTATCCTTTCTTGTTGAGTTTTATCTTAACTCTTTTTTACAAAAAGCTTTTATTCATTCTTTCCAGAACAGAAGGATCTCTAGAGACAGGACAAAAATGGGATATCCAAGAGTCCTAGTGAGAGTCCATTCATTATCAATGCTGTAGCAGAAACCAGAGGCCTTGAACCAGATCAATGACTCATGGCAAAGAACACTTACAAACTTGCACATAAAGATAAATGGACTAAAGGGTAAACTGTGTGATTCAAGAGATGACTACAGCTTCCACAGCAAGGAAGCTCTCTCTCTCTCTCTCTCTCTCTTTCTGAATTGGTTTGTCTTGTTTCAGTTTCTTTTTCTTACGTTTGGTTTTTGGTTTTTCTTTTAAATTTGGTTTTGTTTTGGAGCAGAGGAGGAGATGGTAAGAGCAGCAGGCAGGTGGAAGAGAATTGTAAAATGAGTGGAAACTGAAGGCATGATGTGAAATCCCATGGTATGGGTGAGGGAGAGATGCCCTCCCTGCTTTCCAACTTGCTTCTTTCAGCAGACCAAAGAACTGGCTGCCGTGGGTCCAGCACACAGGACAACCTGCAAACCCTGTTAGGGCATAGATAAGCCAGTCCTGATGGCTTGAGAGCAGGAGAGCTGATACCTCCCCTAACTCCTCACATGCTCCCTATAGTTATCAGGAGAGAAGGTTCTTTACCTTGCCTTAGCAAAACAGTGGAGACGGCCCCAGTATTGTGAATGGGGGTGACCAGGATCCCAGGAGCTGAGAGCAGAACTGTCCCTGATCCTTGCTGCAGGCTACATTGACTGAGCTAGTCTGGCCAGGGCTAGAGAAATGCCCTGGGAGGAATATTGAGGGATAACTGGCCTGCTGATCAGCCCAGCAGCCAACCAAGCCCACAAACAGGGCTAGTTGCCCCACCCTAATATTCATCCCATCTACGTACTGTTGGAGCACGTGAAAAGGATAAAGTTACAGAGCTAATTTTTTAAAATTGGTTCCTTCACATCAATAAATCAATAGTTTCTACCAGTTTATATATGATTCCATTTTTTTTAATATGTCTTTTTTTCCTTGAAACTAAATTACTTGAGTGCTAACTTGGTTCTGCTTTTTTCCTGGGTTATATAAGCTCAAAAGAAATTAAGAAAATAATTCCATTTTACATATTATAATTTGTAAAGAAATGAGAGTATTTTATGATATTTCTGGAAACATAAAACCAATCTGTGAAAGAATTTTCAAAAAGAAATATTTTTAAATTAATTAAATGATTTGAAATGTAATCTATGTGTATCTTGCAAAATTTTAAACATTGTGCACACAAATTATGAGATATATCGATTTCTCACATTCTTCTTGATAATTAAAAATATTAAGCAAATCTTATTGACATTATCATCCTATTATATCTAGCAACAATTTACTTGATACTTACTTTTCTTTTGTAGAAAAACAAACCTGCAATTCTCCATTTAGTGATATGTAATACAATTTCGGTCATTTTATTTAGATTATATGGGTAGGTTTCACTTCATAACAATTGCATAGTCAATTATAGTCTTGAAAATAGAAATTAGTTTCCACAAACTTAATCTTCATTAATCATAAAGAATCTCATAAGTATAATAGAGTTTATGATATCACTTATCTTTAATCAGATGTTATTTTTAGTAAAAATCACATAATCGTCTGAAAAGACACAGACTAAGTTAGAAATTGTAAATTTTGAATAAATGGATTTGTTTCCAGTACAGGTTGTACAGTCATTGAAATTATTCTTTGGTCAAACTAACTATAGCTTAGATTATAAATCATTATTAGATAAGTGAATATATGTACAAGTAGAAGCAGCTAGGTCATATGAGTTAAGTGAATTCAAAAAATAAAAATTGAAAAGGAAAGGTCATGACTCTAAAATTAAGTGTGGCTTAAGTAGTAATCTCTTAAGATAAAATATAAGGTGATACACAAGATAAACACATTTTAAAAATATTTGAGTCATAAAAGTGCATTTACTTTAATGATTCTCCTCAATCACATTTAATTATCCAAGTTATTCAATCTTTTAAATTTGCTCTTATCTATTTCACAAAAGACAATAACTGGAATATGCATTGTGTATGTATGTGTATAACTTTGTATATATGTTAGTAACAGTTCATATATCCTACTTACTATATATCACAAATACACACAGACATAGATATGTATGTGCATATGTATGTATGCATGATTGTGTGTGGACATCCCTTAATCTGTTGTCTGTGCTTTAATGGAGCTCAAAGCATAAAAGCAAGTATGAAGACCAGATAAATTTATGCCAACAAAGTAATAGAGACCATATTATTAAAAGCTGAAATGTTATAATAGTTTTGCTAAAGTTTTCTGCTTTGTGAATGTACAAATTTTTAATATTCACAATTCCCTTTGACCATAAATCTTGTAACACTAATATTGAACCTTTACAGAAAAAAATCAGTGTACCAAAATAAAATGATTTTAAGAAAACCTATATGTAATACATCTAAATCTGACAAAGTTTAAAAATCTATTTTAACACATGGTACAAAATACCATGACATGCAACTGTAATTAAAGAAAATATCTTAGGTAGAATTTGCAGAAGTAAAAAATGAAGATTGTGCTTAATGTCTTATTTGTATTAACCTTGCAACATTACTTTATGATCATATCTGTCACTTTTTATAATACTTTTGATTAAGAGACAAAAGTTCACAAGCTATATATACAAGTTAGAACTTTCTAATGAAGAAGAAGTTTGAAGACTTCAGGTTCAAGTAAAAGCCTTTACAGATGAGATAAATAAATTACATTTTTATTTCAGGCATATCGATTGAGAGCCAAAAGAGAATATCAAAAATAAATGTTAAAGACTATCTATTTACATTGCATTATTTTTAAATAAAAATTTTGGTAAGCAATATATCCTAAATATTTATAACTGTTTTTTAAAGAAAAACTTACAAATAATTATATGAAAAGCTTCTAATATTTTAAATGTATTAATTAAATGGATTGAAATATGCACTGAAGATTTCTACAGATATATTCATATATATGGTTGAAAGTAGATAAATTGATAAATAATATATAATGACAAATCAATTGATTTTATTAAAATATAGACCATATTTTCACTTGATTGTGATAAAAACAAAAATTTTCACAAAAAACACAGAAAACTGGTAGCGGGAAGAGAGATTGCAGAAGAAATATGAATTTGGAGATACAGTCTCTCAAAACCCTGAGTACTGTGAGTACAGTCTAGAGGATCACTTTGGTGGGAATTCAGAAGGTCGAATGCCAATACAGTTAATTGCAGGCATGTTCTAGACATAGGCCCGTGAGAATTGATGTTTGTCTTGCAGGATTTGTTTTATTTTATTTTTGTTTATTTCATCCAGTCCTTTCTTATTATGGGCCACTTAGCCTGTTTGCATGAGAATGTCTATTCTGTACCACTGTATACTTAAAGTAAGTCACTGATTTTTTTTTTTTTTTGTATTTACATGGTTGATCAGAAAACTGAGAGTTTGCTTTGACTCCTAGAATAGCCTTTAGATTATTAATTTTGGTTAGTGTTCACACTGTTAAGACTATAGACTTTTTAAATTGGAGTGATTGTGTTTTGCATTATGATTCTTCAGGAACCATGAATAGGATATTCTGGTTTATTCCTTTGATATTTTAAAATAACTTACCATATTTGAAAGACAATGCCAGCTAGGTAACATGAGTTGCAGAGAGGCAGATCTCTGAAAGTTATAGTAATTTTCAGCTCTACCATAGTTTTTTTTCCTGTTTCTTACTTTATTACTGTATGAGAAGTCCACTACCAATGACATAATTGTGACTTCCTTATGTATACTTTTACCATGATTTTCCTGATATTTGCCTCTGAAATGATTAGAAAATATAAAGCCTTCTTCTGTTAATTTATGTAATGTTTTGGACATATAAGTAAGAAAACAAACAAAATTCCATAGTGCATTTTCTTGTCTTGGATGGAGGAAATATAATATTGATTATGTGCTTTCCATGTGACATGAACTGTGGAAATCCTTTTAATGAGTAAATTATTCAAGTTGAAATACTTAACATTTCTTATACTTTATATAAAATTGTTTATTTAAAAATCATATGACTCAACAAAAGTCATTGTCCTGCAACTATCTAGCTTGTCAAGTGTAATATTGATATATTTTTCTGTGTTCCACTATATTCTATCCTTATCAATTCTTTTCTACAGGTTTTTCAACTTGCATTTCTTCAGTGAATTTTTAATGCCTTCTTATTTAATTAAAGCAAATGAAATGAATCTATATAAAACATGTTAAAAATATACTATCTTACTTGGAAATTCTCTGTCTTTAATTAATGGCACAGGCACTGTGAGATGAATCAATTCAGTTTCTGAGACAAACTATAGGCTGTCTATCTCATGAAGAAAAAAATCTATATATTTGTTTTTCCTTTCCATTAGCCATCTGTCCTTTGGCCATTTCATTGCCCATTAAGTCTTGAAGTAGGCAGCTCAAATGAAGTAAAATAAATACAGGACAAGAAATCCAAATCTCTGACAGCTTTGGTGGAAAGTAACATAGAACCAAGACAAATGAATTAGGTCATGGTAAATAAGTCAGTCAGGAAATTAGAGTTTTAACTCATATTTCCACTTAAGATTAGAGGCAATGTACCTTTAAATCATATGCATGAATATTTTAGTTACATGGATTTTTTATTTAATTAGGGAATAAAGAGTATTTCATTGTAAATCATTATTTAATATAGGCACTATTATTTCCAGGGTAGAATTTTAAGTGTTGGAACTTTGCTACAAGTATGAGCATGAATATTAGGCTTGACAAGGATTCAATGAGTGCATTACCTGTTTTTTAAAGACAGCTGTTTAAATTTAAATTATGAACACACTTCACCAGTTCAGAAAACTTGAGAAATAATTATTTAAATTTTTCAGAAAGTCACTTGATAGAGTGTTACTTATAGTTCAGAAAAATCTATTTTAAAATATATTAATTTGCTATTTCTGCAATATGCCTTATTGTGAATACATATGATTTCCTGGTAAAAATTAATGCCAAAAGAACACGGAAAGGCAGCACTTCGTTTTTTCTTTTTTATTTAAAATTTTAAAAACTTTACGTACTACTTCGTTTGCCCTCACTCCCCTTCTCCCACCCTACAACCTCCCCCCACCCCATTCATTGCTCAGAGTAGGTAAGGACTCTCTTGGGGACTCAACAAACTCTGTTATACCAAGTTGAGTCAGAACTAAGCTCCTCTTCCCTGTACTAAGTTTTATTAAGGTGTCCCAATATAGGGAATTGGTTCCAAAAAGCTAGCTCATGCACTGAGGTTAAGTCCAGATCCTACTGCTATGGTCCCTCCCCCAACAGATCAAGCCATATAACTGTCACCTTCTATCAGAGGGCTTACTATGATCTCATGCAGAATCCACAGATGTCAATCCAGAGTCTATAAGCTCCCACTAGCTCTGGTCAGCTGCGTCAGTGGTTTTTCCCAATCATGATCCTGAACCATCCCCTTGCTCGTATGATTCCTCCTCCTCTTCTTCAACTAAGCTCCGGGAGGTCATCACAGTGCCTGCCTCGGCAGCACTGCATATGTTTCCATCAGTTACTGGATGTAAGTTCTATGATGACATGTAGGTTAGTCACTAATCTAAATATAGGGTGTGGCCAGTTCAGGTACACTCTCTGCCACTCCTAGGAGTTTTAGCTGGGGTGAGCCTTGTGGATTTTGGGGAATTTCCCTGGTATCTACTTTCTCCCTAACCCCATAATGGCTCCCTCCAGTAAGGTATCTCTTTCATTGTTTCCCCCCTCTTCATAACTATCCCCAAAAGTTTATTTCCAGCCCTCATATTCCCATCCCCAATCCCCTCCCTTATGCTCTCCTTCCCAGTATATACCCAGGAGATCTTAACTATTTTCTTTTCCTGGGGCCTTCCATGTGTGTAACTCTTAGGGTCCTCTTTTTCACCTAACTTTTCAGAAGCTTTAGATTTTAGCCTGGTTATCCTTTGCTTTAGATCTAATATCCTCTTATGAGTGAGTAGATACCATGTTTGTCTTTCTGGATTTAGGTTACCTCACTCAAAATGTTTTTTTCTAGTTCTATCTATTTGAGATAGGCAGTTCTTTATATCTTTGTCCAGATCACAAAATGACCAAGTTTACCAAAGAACCTTTTCAATTACAACATTCACTTAGTAAATATTTACAATATACAGTCTTATGTCTTTTATTAAAATTGTTACAGCATTATTAATATCATTCAATGTTCTTTGAATGACAAGAAAATTATATCATAGCCAAGGACACTGCTGCTTCTCTATTTTTTTTTTTTTGAGATAGATTTTCTCTGTGTAACAGCATTGGCTGTCCTGAAACTCACTTTGTATACCAGGCTAGCCTTGAACTCTCTGAGATCCACCTGCCTCTGACTATGGAGTGCTGGGACTAAAGGCACTCACTACTACCGCCTAGCCTAATTTCTTATTATAAGTTACACAGACAATAAAATGTAGATATAAGAAATAGTATTAAAATAGGATAAATATCCATGTCTTCTAATTTAAAAATTGCTATGCAATTTCAAAATAGGAGAACTTTACAACTCAGAAGGAAATTTAGTTCTGCAACACATGTAACCACTATAGAAAGCCACATCTGATCAACATGCATAGCTGTGGAACCCAGTCCCAATAAATACATATGCAAACCACTCCCACAGCTTAGACTCAGGGAATAATACAGTAGATGGAGTGGAAAGTTTGAAAGAGTTAGTGGTTTGTGGAATATTCCTTTACACTATGTGAATATATGTGGCTGTGATTGGTTAATTAAGGAACTGGGCAACAGCTGAACAGGATAAAGTTAGGCAGGAGAGCCAAACTCAAAATGCTGAGAAGAAGTACGACCGACCTGGAGAGCAACCAGCAGACTCAGAGAGAAGCAAGATGCGCATGGCTTACTGAGAAAAAGTACCAAGTCAAATTCATTAATTTGAATGTAAGAGTAGCTAGTAAGAAGCCTAAGCTACTGACTAAGAACTCACAGTAAATATTAAATACTCTAAATGGTTATTCTAGAGTGGTTGCCACCACAGGAAAACTCCACCTACAGTGCATCAGGGACTTTGTGTCTCCTAATATCATAAGAAACAGCACCTTTGGAGTATCACCATCATGACCACCCAAATGCTATGTGAGGAAGAAAGACAAGAATGACAATGACAAGCTACACAGAAATAAACCCACGAGGCTTCAGCCCTGTACAATGAAGTACCTGTAACTTAGTCAAGCTGGTAGCAGGAGAGGCAGTCTCACTAAGGAAGAGCGCAGTGAGCCAAATGGTTATTCCTGAAAACATACATACAGGTAACATACATGAACTCAGAAGGTTACATTTGTGAAAAGTATACGCATATACAAATACATATTTCTATGCAGTAGCAATTGATATAAAAGAGGCCATGAATTTGAGTGCAGCAATGGGTATACAGGAATGCTTGGAAGGAGAAATGGGAAAGGAGAGAAGTTGTGATTAAAATACATTCTCAAGAAAGAATGGAAACATTTTTCAATCAAACTGTTTCATGCCTTTTCTTTTTAAATTTTAAAAACTTATAATCCTTAGCTATGTAAACAAAGAAAGGAAAAGAAGGACAATTTCATACAATAAATTAGAAAATACAAACTTGAGAACAATTACACCTGTACTATTAGCAGCTTTCAAATTACATAGCACATATATTTGTATGCATTAATAGCTTTTTATTTTACTCTTTGAAGAAACTATGTTTTACTCTTTAACATTAAATATGGGTATTTTTTGAATTATTTGTAATTTCTAATTCAAACCACTCTAACATATCCAGAATAAATAGATTGTTCCTATACTCATAATCTCAGTGATTTCTCAGGTGTGATGTCAGAAACCATTCAATTATTCTAGATGCTATTAATTAACAACTACCTGTAAGTGTGAAGAGTTCTAGGAGTTACCCTAATTACAGCCTAACACTCCTCGCCCATTACTATTTCATGGATGTTTGCAGTGGAATGATAATACCTGTTTCAAACACAAAAGAAGTAGTAAGTGCTGGCTTACGTCAGGTTTGCAATACTTCTAAATTCATTGAGAGAGAGAGAGATCAAACCTTATATTGAACACCTGCATAGTCAGTGAGAGGAGCTGACACAGGAAAACTCAATTCAGGATATGTGTTGTTTTTCCCCCTAAAAATACTTCTTGGAGAGTTTCATACATGTTTAGACCATATGTACTGCCTCCCCCAAATATTTAAAGATCCTTCCTACTTCCCTACTCATTCAACTATTTGTGCTTTTCAATTTCTTTAACCCATCAAGACAAATTTATGTTGGCTAAATAATCTTGATTTTTATCGTCTTTGTTGGAGCATATTTAGTTTAACACAAACTACACTCTTGGAGGAAACTGTACCTCCCTCTCCCAGAAGCAAAAATTGTCAATGGCTCAAATTGAGGTCTGAGAACCAGTGATGTGGAAGATTCCTCCCTGCTTATCTTTCGCTGTGCCTGGAGGTACTACATGTTGCAGTAGAGGAGAAAGGTAGTTATCAGTCATACACAGTTCTGAACCCTGTGAAATACAAGAATGTCTTAATTCTTTAGAAAATTAAAAGTAATCATATTTTTATCTGAATATAGATATTTCATTTAAAAGTGTTTCATTCTTAAGTGCACAAATCCTAAACCTTCTGTTTGCAACTGTCAATCACTTACTCCTAGATGTCTCTAACTTCTAAAAGGCTTTTAAATTAATACTTGCTTCTGATTGTTGTGCTCATTAACCTAAATCAGGTTACCTCACACTATCTCATGAGATTATGAAAAAGATTCTTATCAATATCCTTTTAAGTTTTTCCTTTAGAAAAATCCTGAGAATTCATGACTCTTAGCTGTGTAAAAGATACAGGTAAACAAGAATAGAATCTTTCAATAATAACCTAAAAAAGATACATGAAATATTTGCCTTCTTCCACTACCCCTCACATGTTGATTGAATATAAGAATCTAAATTATTTTATTTAATATATTATATATAAATATATTATAGATTATAATTTATTAAAAATAAATATATTATAAAAATATAATCTAAATTATATTTACACTATATTAATCTCAATCTGATTCTACTACAGTTATTTTTTCTCCAAAATCTTATTAAAAAGACTAATTTAAGAATTTTACCTATATTTATATTTTATAGTCACTTTATTTACTTACAAATAGTTCATCAGTAGAGCTTCTATTGCATATTAGAAACTGCTAAGTTAAAATACGCTAGATTTCCATATTTTACTTCTAAGACCTTAAATATATTTTAATTTATTATTGGCACTCACTCAATTTTTCTTGACAACTTTAAATTCGCAAGACTATATTTCATCTAGTTTTACACTTTGGACTATTCTGTCATGACTATATTGAGATATAAATCTACATTGGTTGCAACTTTAACATATTCCTACTCCACATACCCCTAGAATATGATATTTCTAATTTCCTTCCACTATTTATTTTCCTCAGTGAGAAGTGTGGAATGTTTGCTTGGTTTTACCTTTATTAGGGAATAATTTTAATTAGTTACCAGTAAAGAAAGACTGTATCACTGATCCCCCATCTATTGTAATCATATACTTTGTATAGTTTCTTGATTCATTCTTACTCATAATTTATTCATAAACATGTATTCTTCTCTACATCTTTATTACTTTTACCACTGATAGACTATTGTGAAATACTTATATTTAATGTTTACAGTCACTTCTATTTAAAATCATAATCTAAGAAGTTGCTCCTAATACTAAATTATCAAATCATGAGACTTTACTTCTGTTGGAATGATTAGGTACCTATATCTTTACTCACAACCATACTGTCAAAAATTTAAAACATAACATTCATAACATTGTTTTATATGTGTTTATCTTAAATAAATATTATTCTTTACTTATTGTTGATTTACTAACAAAGAATTAAGTCCTAGAGTAGAATAACTCAGGCCTTATAATTTCTGTGTAATAGCTTTTCTCTTTTTTTCTCTCTCACAAGGTTCATGGTAAATTTCTGTCCTTAGGAACAAGAGAACAGGAAAATATTCCCTTTAACGATCCATTTAAGCAACAAAATCATCAGCAAGTAAACAAAAAGTGTCAAATTTCATACTTAGTAGAACATTAAAAAGGACATCTTCATTCTCAGTGGGACATCTAAAATAAGAAGTCAGGGTGACACCTGATTGGACAACAGCTAAACCTATGTGGATTGGAAGGATTTAGTTGTTTTTGTTTGGTTTTGTTTTTTAACACATTGGCACAGCATTGACATGCCTTAGGTGGCTGGATAAGTGTTGAAAATATTGTTTTGATTTTTAACAACAGATGCTAGAATTATCAAAATTACAAATGTGAATCCATAAATTTTTTAAAAGATCAGATATTTGAAAGAATAATACTGTGTTTTTAATTATCAAAGCCTATGTGTTTGGTTCCATCTCCACACTGTTCACTTCTAAGAGGAATATCTAAAGCACAGACACTTCTAGTACTCAGGTATCATTGCAGAAGATGGCACTGAATTCTGTGAGAGCAAAAATATGTGGTGAATGAATGCAAGAAAACTGTGTCTTCTGAATAAAGCAGGGTATCTTACAGTAGTTGCAAAAACATGCACAAACTCTTACTAGAAATTGCTTACCATGGATACCATTTGTTAGACTTTTCCAGTAAGTTATGAATACCTGCTAAGAGCAGCAAATATCTCACATAGCAATACACATTTTCCTTTTGCGGCCAACCAAGCTTCTTGTTTATGCCCCTGTACTGTAAACAGGTACTGTTCACAGGATCTATTTTGTGCCTTGTTGTTACTATTTCTGTCTGCTGGTCATTGACTTCCTTCTCTTCTGTTCTGCTGCTGTGCTCTGTTCTTTTTGCACCTGTACATTTTGTTCCTCCACATAACACTTTTTATCATGACTTCACAGGCAATGCTGAATTTTTTATTTTGTATTCCAAACTTTCAGGGAATCTATGATGCTCTTCACAGAGAAAGGTTCTTCCTTAGATAATATTCCTTCAGGCATGAGTTATAGTGCTGTTGGTAGTGTTTTAATGTTACAGACTCAGCCAAGTATATTAAACAAGGTGTTTTAAACAAAAACACAGATAAAGGAAGATTATTGAATAATTGGTTTATAGAAATGCTGTAACCAAAGGCTCAAAGAAATTTAATCCTTCATTTTCTCTAAGGATCTGAATTGGCATTTCTTATTTTTGGAATTTTTTATGCTTTATAAAACATGACTACAATAAATAATAAGAATTTACTATAATTAGCTTCCAATAAATATTTTATAATCAACAATGAATGAAAGTATATTGGGAATGAATTTAGTAAAGGTGTGTCTCTGACATTGGATGATGGGATTTTAACCAATTTATGGTTTTCTTTAATCTGTAGGGGAATGATTTGGGATTTCTCTCTGTATACTGTGATTACAACTATGAATAAAGACACTGCTTTGGACCTATAGGCAGGCTATAGGGGAACAGAGCTAGGCAGGAAGAACTAAACAGAATGCTGAGATAAAGGAGGTGGAGACAGAGAGAAGCCATGTAGCACTGCTGGAGCCAGAGAGAATTTTACCCAGGAAGCCACAGCCACATAGTGATACACAGATTACTAGAAATGGGTTAAATTAAAATGTAAGAGCTAGCTGATAAGAAGTTAGAGCTAATGGGTCAAGTCGTAATTTAACAAATACAGTTTCTGTGTGATTATTTTGGGGCTGGCCAGCGGGAACCAACAAGCGACTTTCTCCTCCTACAGGGGAAGAATAAAAGAAGTTTTTGAAATTGGTTCATGAGGAATACATTTGAGATATAACTATGCAGAATTCAGAATAATTATAAATGCTAAGAAACCATTAACATATAATTTATTAGGGATACTGGATACATTACTTAACATTTGCATATATATTATTTATCTGTAGATAAAGAAATATCTAAGCTTTTTTCGTTATGAAGAGTGACCTGAAAGCTTCATTTAATCACTGGACAGATATGGGGAGAAGCATATATTAAAATTACATTTCACAACTTTCAATAAAATTAAAATAGCAAAGGACATATTTTTTAACATTTTATTTTTTTTGCTTTATAAATAATACCATTCAAAATTTCTACCTCCTCCCCTTCTCCCATGTCCCTCCCACCCCCCACTCCCCCACTCCCCCTCTGCTCCCTCTCCAGTCCTAAGAGAGGGCAGGGTACCATGCCCTGTGGGAAGTCCAAGGCCCTCCCCCATCCATCCAGGCCTAGGAAAGTGTGCATCCAAACAGACTAGGATCCCAAAAAGCCAGTACATTCAGTAGAATCAAATCCCAGGGCCATTATCATTGGCTTCTCAGTCAGCCACCATTGTCAGCCACATTCAGAGAGTCTGGTTTGATCACATGTCTTTCAGTCCCAGTCCAGCTGGCCTTGGTGAGATCCCATTAGATCAGGCACAGCATCTCAGTGGGTGGACGAACCCCTTGCAGTCCTGACTTCCTTGTTCATCTTCTCCCTCTTTCTGCTCTTCAACTGGACCTTGGGAGCTCAGTCCAGTGCTCCAGTGTTGGTCTCTGTCTCTATCTCCATCCATCACCGGATGAAGGTTCCATGGTGATATTCAAGATTTTCATCAGTGTGGCTATGGGATAAGGCCAGTGAAGGCACCCTCTCCTCTACTGCCCAAGAACCTAGCTGGGGGACATCCCCTTGGACACCTGGGAATCCCTCTGGAGCCAAGTCTCTTGGAACCCTAAAATGGCTCCATTAATTAAGATATCTTCTTCCCTGCTCCCAAATCCGCCCTTCCTCCATCTCAACCATCCCACTCCCCCAAGCTCTCCTCAATCCTCCCCTTCTCTCTTCTCTCTCCTCATCTCCTCTTACCCCCTCCCCACCACACCGCCATGCTCCCAACTTTTCCTGGTGATCTCGTCTGCTTCTATTTTCTATTTGCATGCAAAATTCAAGATGTCATTGTTTTTTTACCGCTGAGTAGAACTCTTAATGTGTATATGTGCCATCTATTTGCATGCAAAATTCAAGATGTCATTGTTTTTTTACCGCTAAGTAGAACTCTTCATGTGTATATGTGCCACACTTTCTTTATCCATTCTTCTATTGAGGGGCACCTTGGTTGTTTCCAGGTTCTGGCTATTACAAATAGTTCTGCTATGAACATAGTTGAAAAAATGCTTTTGTAGTATGATTGGGCATCTCTTGGGTATTTTCCCAAAAGGGAATTGCTAGATCCAGAAGTAGGTTGACTCCCAATTTCCTGAGAAACCGCCACACTGATTTCCAAAGTGGTTGCACAAGTTTACATTCCCACCAGCAATGGAGTGTTCCCTTTACTCCACATCCTCTCCAGCACAGGTTATCATTGGTGTTTTTGATTTTATCCATTCTGGCAGGTGTAAGATGGTATCCCAAAGTTGTTTTGATTTGCATTTCCCTGATTGCTAAGGAAGTTGAACAAGACCTTAAGTACCTTTTGGCCATTACAACTTCTTCTGTTGAGAATTCTCTGTTCAGTTTAGTACCCCATTTTTTAATTGGGATATTCAGAAATTTAATGTCTAGTTTCTTGAGTTCTTTATAAATTATGGAGATCAGGCCTTTGTCTGTTGCAGGGTTGGTAAAGATCTTCTCCCATTCAGTAGGTTGCCTTTTTGTCTTAATGACTGTGTCCTTTGCTTTACAAAAGCTTCTCATTTCAGGAGGTTCCATTTATTCATTGTTGTTCTTATTGTCTATGCTACTGGGGATATACATAGGAAGTGGTCTCCTATGTCCATGTTTTGCAGACTAATTCTCACTTTCTCTTCTATCAGGTTCAATGAGAACAGATTTATATTGAGGTCTTTAATCCATTTGGACTTGAGTTTTGTGCATGGTGATAGGCATGGATCTATTTTCATTCTTCTACAGGTTGATATCCAGTTATGCCAGCACCATTTGATAAAGATGCTTTCTTTCTTCCATTGTATAATTTTAGATCCTTTGACGATAATCAGGTGTTTGTGGATTAATATCCGGGTCTTCGATTCGATTCCATTGGTCAACATCTCTGTTTTTATGCCAATACCAAGCTGTTTTCATTACTGTAGCTCTGTAATAGAGTTTTATGTCAGGGATGGTAATGCCTCTGGCAGTTCTTCTATTGTATAGGATTGTTTTTGCTATCCTGGGTTTTTTGTTTTTCCATATAAAGTTAATTATTGTTCTCTCAAGGCCTGTGAAGAATTTTGTTGTGATTTTGATGGAGATTGCATTGAATCTATAGATTGCCTTTGGTAGAATTGCCATTTTTACTGTGTTGATCCTACCAATCCAAGAGCATGGGAGATCTTTCCATTTTCTGGTATCCTCTTCAATTTCTTTCTTCAAAGACTTAAAGTTCTTGTCAAATAGATCTTTTACCTCCTTGGTCAGTGTTACCCCAAGATACCTTATGCTATTTATGGCTATCGTGAAAGGTGATGTTTCTCTGATTTCCCTCTCTGCTTCTTTATTCTTTGTGTATAGGAGGGCTACTGATTTTTTTTTTGAGTTCATCTTGTATCCTGCCACATTTGAAGGTGTTTATCAGCTGTAGGAGTTGTTTGGTAAAGTTTTTGGGGTCACTTATGTACGCTATCATATCATCTGCAAATAACGAAAGCTTGACTTCTTCCTTTCCAATTCGAATCCCCTTGATCTCCTTATGTTGTCTTATTGCTATTGCTAGAACTTCAACCACTATATTGAAGAGGTATGGAGAGAGTGGACAGCCTTGTCTTGTTCCTGATTTTAGTGGAAAGGCTTCAAGTTTCTCTCCATTTAATTTGATGTTAGCTGTCAGCTTGCTGTATATTGCTTTTATTATATTTAGATATGGTGCTTGTATCCCTAATCTCTCCAAGACCTTTATCATAAAGGGGTGTTGAATTTTGTCAAATGCTTTTTCAGAATCTAATGAAATGATCATATGTTTTTTTCTTTAGTTTATTTATGTGATGGATTGCATTGAAAGATTTTTGTATGTTGAACCAGCCCTGCATCTCTGGGATGAAGCCTACTTGATCATAATGGATAATTTTTTGATGTGTTCTTGGATTCTGTTTGCCAGTATTTTATTGAGAATTTTTGCATCAATGTTTATGAGTGAGATCGTTCTGTAATTCTCTTTCTTGGTTGAGTCTTTGTGTGGTTTTGGTATCAGGGTAACTGTAGCTTCAAAAACAGAGTTTGGCAATGACTGAAAACCTTTTCCCAACCCTTTACTCTGAGGTAGTGTCTGTCTTTGACGTTGAAGTGTGTTTCTTGTAAACAGCAGAATGTTGGATCCTATCTTTGTATCCATTCTCTTAACCTGTGCCTTTTTATCAGTGAATTGAGTCCATTGATATTAAGTGATATTAATGACCAGCGACTGTTAGCTCCAGGTTTTTTTTTTTTTGGTGGTAGTTTTTGTATGTTTCCCTTCTTTGAGTTGTGCTGGTGGAGGGTTGTCAGATGTCTGTGTTATTATGGGTGTTGTTGGCTTCCTTGGGTTATGGCTTTCCTTCTAGTACTTTTTGTAAGACGGGGTTTGTGGCTATGTGTTGTTTAAATCTGTTTTTGTCCTGGAATATCTTGTTTTCTCCATCTATGGTGAATGCAAGCTTTGCTGGGAATAGTGTCCTGGGCTTGCATCATGGTCTCTTATTGACTGCAGCACATCTATCCAAGCTCTTCTGGCTTTTGTGGTTTCCATAGAGAAGTAAGGTGTAATTCTGATAGGTTTAACTTTATATGTTTCTTTTCCTTTTTACTTTGCAGCTCTTAATATTCTTTCTTTTTTCTGTATGTTTTGTGTTTTGATTATTATAAGGAAAGGGGATTTTTTTTGATCCAGTCTATTTGGTGTTCTGTATGCTTCTTGTACCTTCATAGGAATATCCTTCTTTAGGTTGGGAAAGTTTTCTTCTATAATTTTGTTGAATATATTTTCTGGGCCTTTGAGCTGTAATTCTCCTTCTTCTACCCCTATTATTCTTAGGTGTCCCAGATTTCTTGGATGTTTTGTGTTAAGAATTTGTTGGATTTGCTGTTTTCTTTGATCAATGAATTTATCTCCTCTATAGTATATTCAGTGCCTGAGATTCTTTCTTCTATCTCTTGTATTCTGTTGGTTATACTTGTCTCTGTAGTTCCTGTTCATTTACCCAGATTTTTCATATTCAGATATCCCTCGATTTATGCTTTCTTCATTGTCTCCATTTCAGTCTTCAAGACTTGAACTGTTTCTATTACCTGTTTGATTGCTTTTTCTTGGTTTTCTTGGGTATCTTTGAGAGATTTATTCATTTCTTCTAACTTTTTGTTTGTCTTCATATCCATTTCTTTAAAGGAGTTTTTCACATCCTGTTTAGGGTCCTCTATTATTTTCATAATGCCACATTTAAAGTCGATTTCTTCCGGAATAGGGTGTTCAAGTCTTCCTGTTGCGTGTTCATTGGATTCTGGTGTTGTCATGTTGCTTTTCAGGTCGTTGGAGGAATTCTTGCATTGTTGCCTGCCCATCTCTTCCTTCAAATGCACCCAGAAGAGTCTTCTTGGCATCTTGTTCTAATCTTTGCTGTGACTGATTGTGTACTTGGGGGATTTTCTTTGTCTGCCCTCTCTTAGGACCCCTCAACACTGGAGCTGGCTATGCTGGTTGATCTAAAGACCCAGCAGATCGAAAGGAGTGCCTTCTGGATGGATCTCCCCATTGCAGGAGCAGGAACTCTTCCTGGGCCAAGGACCTCACGACAATAGAGCAGGCTTGGGGGAGGCAGGGTCGTGTGGAACAAAGAAGCCCCTGCAGCAGGAGTTGGAGGGGCCCTGCACTAGGCTCCCGGACCTTCCCCATAAGTAAGATACATATCTTACAACTGTTGTTTATCTTTACAGGACTAGCTGTAGTCTCAGAGGAACTGACAGTGTTCTAAATCAATATTCTTTTTAAAGTTCATACCAAATGAACAGTTTTTAATTAATTTTTCTTCTATCAGGATGCATGTATTTTTAATGTTAATAATTCACTATCTTTCTACTTATATTTTGTATTTTCTCATATCAGTTTACATAATAATAAACACTATATCAAAACAAACAAAAATGGCAAGTTTATCAATCATGTAATCAATGTTATTTTGTAGAAACCCTGATATATATATATATATATCATATATATAAGTATATATGTATATTTGTGCATGTGATTACACACACCCATATACATACTGTGTTTTGAAATAAATATTTTCATATCAATATGGATTTTAATTTACAAAGAGCATAGGATGTAAAAATAAAAAAGTAAAAACATTTTAAAAATATTTTTACATCCTACTGACATTTTAACTGAATGTTTTAGCTGGGACTTAGCTGATCAGAATTATTTATGCTATTTTACCCTCTATATTGCATTTAGACCTTGTATTCTATAAAGATGTTCATGGTTGAATATTTGTTTGGCTGACGACATGTAAAATGAAAATCACTGTTTGTGCTCATGGTCAAAATCTTTCAAGTTTATTCAAAAATTAATGATCACAAAGTCTTTGATTTCACATTTTATTATACTATCAATATAATTCATGTTTTCTTCAAAGTTAGTCCAGCCCTGAAAATATTCCACTTGCCCTCCCACTCCTAGGCCTCCTGTTGGACTATTTTAAACTTCTAAGTCACTTTAACAAAGTTAAAACTTTAAAGCAGTCTGACTGGCTCTGAGGTCACGCTGAGAGTAGAGAAGGAATATATCACTTGCTTTAAAATTCAGCCTCTTGAGGAGCATGCTTGGTAATGTTTAAAGCAACCTCAGCTTCTCTATTCTCAGACTAACGCCATATTTCATTTTAGAGAAGTCCAGCCATTTCATGAAAGGCAGGAATCCTTTGGTGCACTTTGGGCACGCTCTCTCAGCAGCTGGATCACGTATGCCTTTGAACTACAGATTATCTGTACCTCCAGAGAGCTTCAGTAACTCTTGTCATGAAATCTTCCTTCAGAAAGTGAGATTCTTTAAGGAATCATGGTAAGAAGTAAATTACATGGAAATATTCATGAAATAGTGGTATATGTATTATTAAGAAATGTTTCAAAATTCAATTTTATTACTGATGAATGCATGTTATATTTTAATACTTCCTTATGAAGTGAATTAATTGCTCTCTATATTTTATAATTTAAGTGTGTTTATTTTACCTGTTTATTTTCAGAACAAACTTTCAACCTAGGGTCTCATACATGGTGATTTCACTCATGCTAGACTAACATTACTCTATTGAGTCGTATCCCCAGGCTTCTCTGAAATTTTTATTTTGACAAAGAATCTCAATAAGTTGCTGATGCTGTCTTCCTTGCACCAGACCTTTAACTTGCTTTCCTGAAGTCTCAGCATGCATAGTAGCAGGGATATTGGCCTGTATCCAGGATGGTCTTAAATATGATCCTTCTATATGGACTCAGAACTTGTAATTTGCAATATGTGTGATTAATATATATAATATATATATTACATTTATACATATGCATACAATATATTCAAGTTTAGAAGACAATTTTGAAATTTCAGGAAATGTAATATATATAATACACAATTAAAAACTGAGTTTTTTCTCATGCAATACATACCAACAACAGATCACTGATTTCCCTCCCTCTATCAGTCCCAGCTCCCCACAAACCCTCACTCTTCCAGAGTCACTTCCTCTCCATTTCTCTTCAGAAAAGATCAGGCCTCTAACGGACAACAACCAAACATGACAAAACAAGATACAACAAGGTAAAACAAAAGCCTAATTGTCGACTGGACAAGGCAGCCAGGTAGGAGGAAAAGAGTCCCAAGGGAAGGCAAAAGACTCAAAGGCATAGCTGCTCCCACTGTTCGCAGTTCCATAAAAACAACAACCCATCAGCCATAACATACACACAGAGGACCTGATGCAGACCTATGCAAGCCCCATGCTTGCCACTTCAATTTCTGTGTGCCATGTAAGCCCTGCTGAGTTGATCCTGTGCATCATGTTCTCCTCCATCCAATCTGACTCCTATAATCTTTCCTTCCAGTTTTCCAGAGGGTTCCCCAGCTCCAAGGTGAGGGGCATGATGGATACCTCCAATTTAGGCTCCATGCACCTGCTTGGAGGAAGCCTCTCTGATGACAGCTGGACAAGGCATCATTCTATGAGTATAGCTGAATATTAGTAGAAATCATGTAACTGACTTTTTTTGTCAGTTGTGTTTGATTCTACCCAAGGTATCTAGGCTATCAAATCTCTGGTTTCTGCCCATTAAGCAGTGTTGGACATGGGCATCAGGTTACATCAGATATTGGTTCACTACTCCCACAACCTCTATGTTTCCATTGACAGAACTCTTTTTACAGACAACACAGATTGTAGATCAAAGTTTTTGTGACTGGGTTGGTGCCCAGGCTTCTCTTTTGGTAATCTTCATGCACTAAAAAGACTTATTTCATCCTGTGTCAAAGCATGTTTACAATTATAAAAAAATTGCAAAATATTATAACTATTGTAACATCCTGCTTTTTCAGGAGAATGTCTAAAAAAACTGATGACACAAGAACTGATGTGTTTATCATGAAATATTTTTTAGAAAAAAATCAAGTATAGGAGGTTATGTTTGAAAGCTCTGTGTAAGCAATACTAATTCAATAAATACATATTCACTTCAATATTGTTGCTATTTTGATGCCAGAACATGTACATGATGATGACAGAAAATGATTCTACATCATTCATTTATTAGAAGAGTCAAAATTCATATAAACTTGAATACTTTATCTTGTGAACATCAGTAAATCAATAATGTGAAATTTGTTAACATCAGTGGGTAACTTGGAGAAGAAAATTTAAGTAGATGAGCATCCCATATATGCTAAATGGTCATTCTCACCTGCTTATTAAGTTAGAAATATTTTTGTCTAGATTTGCAACATTTTAATAAATTATAATACATTTCCACAAACTCTTAAGGTATTATGTAATTAAAATTCTCATATGAAATATTTTACATGTACTATCTTAATATTTAATATAGAATATATTAATTGAATATGAACTATATTGCTCATGCCTTGGATAAAAATTTTAATATAAACTATGCATCAGAAAATTAGCTCAAATATTTTATTTTTAACTATATTACATAATTCTTTAATATAATATACATAATATTAAGTAGCTATGTAATATATTATATTATATAAAATTATATATAGATATCACATTATTGTATTAAATCACAGGAATACTGAAATAAAGTATATAATTTTTTAATTAAGAATAGAACTATTTCAGATTCACTGGCATGGTGACTTGTGAGACAGAAATAATAATTTAATGCTTTATAAAAGAGATTAAAATGTCAGATATTATATACATTATTTTAATAATATAAAAATTTGTAAAAGGTGTTCCATTATGCTAATCATTTTTTATTAATTTACTGATGCTATAAATTACAACAATCAAAAAGTTACAATAAGACCAATATGTTGATAGAAAAAAGTACATTGAATAAGAAAAAAACAACAACAAGGGTCACCTACAGACAAGGGCAGTTTTCAATTAGCTTTGGCAGTTATTTAACAAGATATATAAATTTTAAGGTCATGAAATAAAACAATAAACAAAGAGTTCAAAATGTATAGCGTTAAACACAAAATGAGTTCAATTGCTCTTTTCAGGAGTCAGAATCTGACCTTGGAACAATTGAAACTCTTCTTTGTGTCCAGAGAAAAGTAGCTCTTGAAATGCTGAGAGAAGGTTACAGTAAAGACAGTTTGGGAATATGAGGTATAATTGCTACCCACCTCCATTGCAAACATGCCACCTAACCATTTATTTCCAAACCATCCAATTTCAAGATCAATTTTAGCTATTATAAACATACATTAACATTAGCATTAGAATAAATGTAAAAAAAATTCATCAGAGTCATGCTTTTAGAATAAGTACAAATACTGATATTAACATGTTTACCCAGGTGATAATATTGCTTTTTCTTCAGTGATGCAATCATAAAAACACCTAAAAAATCACTGAGAGTTCTTATTGTAGTGGTTTCCTGGGAAAATAATATATTCATTCCATAATTTCCTTTTAGAATAAGCCTTTGCATTGAGGATCAGGAACATGACAGTAGTGAATACATTGCTTGCCTTAGAAAGAGTGAAGGAACAGGTCATGGGTAAGGCAAAGGACAAGAGACTGAAACACTGAATTTTTTCCCTCTTGAATATAATTACAATTTCTGCAAGTTCAACTTTCTACAATTAAGAAAGTATAGCATATCCAATGTGTTTCCAATAAATAAATTCAATGATATCTATAATTCTATAGTTATTGTAAGAAACATTTGTTTATTCACATAATGGAAAGGGAGGGGGAAAAATCTCTAAATTGTGATTAGCTACAGACCTGAGGATAAGCCGTGCTCATTTCTCAAGCCAGTCTCATTTTTATGTTATGATTCTCAAATGTTCATGTATTGTTGCTACTTAACTGATTCTTGAGACAGAGCACTTGTTTAAGCTTCAGTGCTGATAATGCAGGGCTATTGATGATACTTAATGGGTGTATCCTCTCTGACATTTCGAGGAGACATAAGCTGACATCATATTACTGTTTCTCTGGCTCTTCCGATCTTTGCCTGCTCTCATCTGCATGATTCTTGAGCCTTTGATGCTGGAATTGTCTTGTAGATGTATCAGTTAGGACTGAACTCCAAAATTATGGATGTTTATTTTTTATGGCTTTCTTTAAAGGTCTCTATCTGCTGCAAAGAGAAGTTCCTTAAAAGAGGACTGAAAACTAGATTTTCCTGTGGGTATAATGAGATATTTAGAATGTAGTTAGGAGTAAACATGGGAGAAGGAGAGAGGAAGGTAAAATAAAATCTTCAGTTTGCTTTATTCTGAGCAGGAATCTGTATTTTTTTTCTGTTTAGGAAAGAAGTGGAAGTTAAAATCCCATCACCAGGACATTCCCTACAGAAAATATGAGTATGTTTTTGCTTTTAGTTGCAAAACCTTGGCATCCCCATCTGTTATTGGCATGCAATTGAATTAATATCAGAATAAATTTTTAGCTTAACTCTTACTTGAATTTTCCTTTTTGGCTACAAAACTATTGTTCATTGATGCATTTTTTAAATGACAAACACAATCTATTATGGCTGTAAATTTTTCAAACTAGTTAAAGGTTATCCTTTTCCATTGATGTGATTGTTTTCCTTCAACATACTATTTTTTAGGTTTTTTGTTGTTTGTTTGTTTTGCTTTGTCTTTTTAAACTTTTAATAAAATATATCCTTTCCTCAAATGTGGCCTTATTTAACTGCTGATTAATATTTGTTCTCGAGAATGTTAATGTATTTTTATTGCTTCAAAATCCTGCAATTTGGGGTGTCTTTCTTAAGAATATGATTTTGTAGTATCAGGACCACAGGGTAAAAAATCCATGCAGTAAGAAGCATGTCCAAACGTGAAATCATTAGAAAGTCTGGGTCATCATGCCTACTATACACACTTACTCTCAATGGCTAATACAAAGAATGTACTCTATTAGTCATATAGTTATAATTGTGTGCATTTGTCAACTTAGGTTATGTGGAAGAGGTAATGTACTTTCCAGATCAATCCTAATCTGGACAAGTTGTTTCATTTTGCTTAAAATAATAAAAGCCATGACATCAACACAATTTGGAAATAAAAAATATCATATTCCCATGTTTATTATTCTCAGTGAGAATTATGTTTCCTCACAATCCTAATTATACTGTTTCAGAGACAGAGTCATCTAATATTCTGCAAACCACAGGACAATCGATAGAAGACCACACTGAGTGTCTCACTGGCTATTAGCCAGTCCCAGAGAGGGAAGAAAAGTAAGTGGTGTGAAAGAGTATCAGCTTCCTCTGCTCAGAAACATGAGAAGCTCTCCTTAAACCATCATTGGAAAAAGACTTAGACATTTCATGATCTAACTTTGTAATGTATCTTCTCCTGAGACATTGTGGAAATTTACCAAACAAACATTTGAGACAATAGATTTAATCATAAGTAAAAAAGTCAAACTAGAAATACAATGAGTTTGATTTGAACAATGGGGCTTCAAGTAAGAAACGTAATTGTGAATAATTTTAAGAAAAGGTATATAACTTAATATATAATTTAATACAAGATATATGATTATGTATAAGGAAATTTGGACAATACACAAGTTGAATAAAAATCACATATATTTTTGAAAATTCTGTGAGGAAAGCTGATAGTAGGAAACATACTTGGCTTATTTAAATATCATTTGGGATCTTGCATAAAAAAAGAAAACTATAGGGAAAACAGACCCAATCTATACACAAAAGTATGCAAATTAAGATAGAATAATTCTCATATTTCCCAGGGCATTGGTTTTTTGTGGCATCTCTCCAGAAGAAGTGTTTTTATGCCAGGCAGTGATTGTACACACCTTTAATCCAAGCACTCAGGAGGAAGAGACATGCGCATCTTTATGAGTTCAAGGCCAGCCTGGACTTCAGAGCAAGGACCATGACAAGCTCTATAGCTACACAGAAAACTCTGTCTCAAAATCAAAAACAAAAAAAGAACTGTTTTTATTGATGTTTCTGATTTACTTAGGTGAACATTGTGTGCGCCACTGATAATAATGTACACATAATATAAACTGAGTCCCAGAACCATTTTAAACCTTAATTTTAGTGTTTTCTTACCAAATACTGTTTTCAACTTCACAAAAGAACCTTTGTTAGATGACTACAAATTTCTCATACAACTGGATTTCTCTATATGTTATTGGACATATTAAGATAAATCTAAGTAATTTGGTGCAGAATTATCATGACCACAATCAAATGAGGTTATGAAAAACCATTTCTACTGAAACAGTTTCTGCAACAGCAATACTATAGGGTTTTCCTAGCACTGAAGCACTTCTTTGGCCCATGACTTTCTCTGCACTCTTTTCCAATTTTCTATATTGTATCAAGAACTTAAGGGTTTGTTTTCCTCTGTATGTAGTGTTTCCTTGATAGCATCCTTGAGTTTATAGCTTTATTTTATTTTACTAAACACATTTATCATTTTGATTAATATGACAAGGAAGTCCAACATAGTCGCACTGACCTTTCTGTGGTAGGTAATTCTAGTTGGCACTTTTTCAAATTTTTCTCTACCCAAACTTTAACATGTAATTATAAGTTTTTATAAGAAAATTAAAAACACACGCTGAACAAATACATTTATATTATATATATTTTCAGTAAATAAAGAGTACATGATCTTAGTCACCACATTTTTTATTGTTTATTCATTAATTCTTGTACAAATGTTTGCGCTTTTATATGTGCAAATTCCCAAAGAGGCAAAAATGGGTACTGGGGCCTCTGTAGGTGGAATTACAGGTGGTTGTGAGCGACCTAATGTGGGTACTGTGAAATAATTCCAGTCTTCTGCAGGAGCAGATTTTGTCATTAATTACTGGCCTGGCTCTCCATCCCCAAGCTCCAGATTTTTTATGAACTGTCTCATTCCATTTCCTACTAATGCTTTTTAAAAATAGTGATTTGAGGACAGTTTTCTCCTTAAGGAACTTTATGACAATTTGGGGGATATATTTTTCTTTCCACAACAAACAAAGAAGGACTTGTGGGAATGTTGACGTAGAGGTCAGAAGTATTGCTTATTATCTAGAAAAAGGACATATGATGGACACTATTTACAAATCAGTATTTAAAAAAAATGCTAGCAGTGTGACACTCAGGAACTCTTGCCACACACCTGCAGATATCAGGATTTCATTAGCTATAACAATAGAATGACACTATGAATACTTATACTTAAATGTGAATAAATCTGAGAAAAGTACAAATTTGAATCTTTTGGTAATGTTTAATTTCATGACAATTGTATTCATGCATATAACTCCCTCAAAAATATATGAGCACACAGGAATTTTAACTTAATCTTTAACCTTAAACTTGAACCTGAACCATCTCATACATTTGCCTTTTCATTAAATGTGTTAACAGTCTTTTACATTCATGTGTATTCATTCTGATTTCCCTCACAACCCTTCCTCACTCATCACCCTCCCACATCATCTTTTTTAGAAATCTTCTCCCTACATCAACATCGTGTGTATCTGTGTGTGTTTATGTGTGACTTATTTAGTTAAACACAACCATGTATTAGACTTTGGGATTGAAACTCCATTGAAATCTTGTGAACTAAAATAAGTGTCACAACTGAAAACAACATCCCCCTGAATTCCAGAATATTTCTGTTGCCAAGCAAAAAAAAAAAAAAAAAAAAAAAAAAAAAAAAAAAAAAAAAAAAAAAAAAAAAAAAAAAAAAAAAAAAAAAAAAAAAAAAAAAAAAAAAAAAAAAAAAAAAAAAAAAAAAAAAAAAAAAAAAAAAAAAACAACTTCTGGAGGCATCACAATCCCTGACTTCAAACTCTACTACAGAGCTACAGTCCTAAAAACAGCCTGGTATTGGCATAAAAACAGACAGTAGGACAAATGGAACAGAATCAACGACCCAGATATTAATCCACACACCTAAATTTTAACAAAGAAACAAAAAATATAAAGTGGAAAAAAAGAAAGCATATTTAACAAATCATGCTGTCACAACTGGATATCAAAATGTAGAAGAACAAAAATAGATCCATATCTATAACCATGCACAAAACTCAAGTCCAAATGGATCAAAGACCTCAACAGAAAGCCAGGCACACTGAACCTCACAGGAGAGAAAGTGAGAAGTACACTTGAACTCATTGGCACAGGAAACCATTTTTTAAATATAACTCCAGTAGCACAGACACTGAGAGAAACAATTAATAAATGGTACCTTCTGAAACTGAAAAGTTTCTGTAAATCAAAGGACATGGTCAACAAGACAAAACGGCAGCCTACAGAATGGGAAAAGATCTTCACCAACCTCACATCCGACAGAGGTCTGATCTCCAAAATATACAAAGAACTCAAGAAATTTGTCATCCAAAGAACAAATAATCCAATAAAAATGGAGTACAGACCTAAATAGAGAACTCTCAACAGAGGATTCCAAAATGGTTGAAAGATACTTAAGGAAATGTTCAACACCCTTAGTCATAAGAGAAATGCAAATCAAAACATCTGAGATTCCATCTTACACCTGTAAAAATGGCCAAGATCTAAAACACTAATGACAACTTATGCTGGAGAGGTTGTGGGGTAAAGGGAACACTCCTGCCTTGCTGGTGGGAGTGCAAGTACAACCAATGTTCCAGAATGGAGGAGAATTGTCTTAATGACTAACTGTCCACAGAGTAATTCTTTCATGTATAGACCCAGTGCAGCGAGCAGCAACAGCTCTGGGTTTGTGAATACAGTCGCTATGTCATGGCTAGAAGCCATTTTGTAGTCCTTCTCATTTCTTCCAACTGCAATTCTTTTTGCCCCTCCTTGTGCAATGTTCTCCGAGCCTTCAAGGGGGCACTGTAGATGTCTTGTTTAGGGCTGTACTCATTGTCTTCAATTATTCTCAGCATGTTGGCCAGGCACAAACCTCTAAATCAGTTCACTGAGAACAGTGAATTTTCTAATTGAAAGTGAGGGAAACATTTGCCTACTGGCATAAATGCTAGCATGTGTTAGTACTGAACACTTGTACCGGACAGAACTTAGGTCCTGACTTCTCTCCCCTCCCCTCCCCTCCCCTCCCCTC
>PVIU01005391.1:9363-41366 GCA_004026605.1 Ondatra zibethicus | reverse complement strand
AGGCAGTTTGAGGTACACAGGGAACCTGGAACCCGGTTCACATACGACAGCTTTGCTCGTCCATCAAACAGAACACTGGGTCCCTCCACCAATACCGACATTATTGGTGAACCACCTCTTCTCCACCGCTGACCATTTTACATGAGTGAGGACTGGTATCTCTAGCATAGTTTCTCTTTTTTTTTTTTTACCCCGTCAAATCGTCATAACAGGCAACCACAGCTCTCTCAGGGTCGGGGCCCTTGGTACTTGTTCTTTGCTTGACGACCAAAAGGATCCAATTCTCTGTGAATTCCTGTAACATTAGGAATTGCAGACACTTGGATCTTCCTTTCTCTGCCTCACTCGTGGTAACTGTGCCCATCTTTGCAGTCAGACCTGGTCTCAGTACCCCTTAGATATCAATCCAAATGGCTGCTTCCCGGTACTTCCAAAACCATGGAGGTGGCCCCATGTGCCGGCGGTGGCGCCTTGTTCAGCCCAGGCGTGCCCCCAGCCCCTCTTTGTGCCCCAGCCCAACAGACCTAGCCCTTAGAGCCAATCCTTATCCCGAAGTTACAGATCCTGATATTTTATGGGACCTTTGCAACATTCTGTCAGCGATGTGATATGAAAGTATCACCCTTTTACTCTTTCACTCCTCGGCTTTCCCCCTCCCACAATAAACCTCTTCACTACCTGTTGCATACAGCATGTGTGCTTAGTGGCAGGGCACGCTGAAAGGTCATCCCTTTATGCTGGCAGCCCACCCACCTGCTCAACCCTCAACAGATCTGCTGTCTTCCACCTGCAACAAAACTACTTTCTCATTCACTGGCAGCTTTGCCTTCCATTCAGTACTGACAATTTGGTCTTTGCATGGCTACCCGCCTCTGAGCATTCCTCTGAATGTGAGGATTCCTTTGTCCAGCAGAGTCCTCTCCTCATCTGGCTTTCATCAAAGTCCTGGTGTCTCACTTGGCCTCAGAAACCTTGGCCCCTGTTCTTGTGTGATGACACACAGGGAATCCTGTGCCTCTTTAATCTGATCCTCTCTGAAATCCTGAGAGGCTAGGAATTGCAGAACCCTGGGTCTTACTCTGCCTCACTGTTGTGAACTATGTCATTGTCTATACCTCCTCGCCTCCATTGGCATGTCTTTTGGAGACTCACTGACCACTCCTTTCAAATCAAATCTGGCCTCAGTAATCCTTCCACCAGGCAGTAGGGGAACACTTATCACCAGGGACAGTCTCTGAACCCTCTTCCCTCTCCTCTTTCAATAAACCTCCTATGTGAGTCCTGACTGCATGGCATGACTCCTTCCCACCACTTTTTAAATAAACAATAGCAGTATTGCAAGCAGTGTGACCCTGTAAATTTAGGTAAACAGCAATGCCAGGCCCTATGAGCTACCCAGGCATAGAATTTGGGCAAAGATTACAGTGCCAGACGGAGACTCTGTTATGAATTTGTCTCATATCTTGATCAAATGCACTTGCTCACCCACAGCAGTCAGGCCATTCTGACAATCATAGATATGGGCATATCTTACCTGTAAGGGTAGTACTGGAATTCACAACTATTTTCAGCTGTTGTTACCTTACCTTACACAGAAGCCTATAACCTTGTGATATAGTGAAAGAAAGCCATCAAGAGGGATATTTCCTGCTTACCTCCTGTTCAATTTATGTGTATCTTGAAAGCTGGGTGAGTAGTATCTTCAGTAATAATATTTTATCACTTATATGTGGGGTCAACGAAGATACATAGGAAAATTCCATATTAGTGGAGACAATTTAGACTCGCTGATGAACAGCCACTATGGAGGTCTTCTATATCCAGGGCTTGCGTTTGATTTAGTAATCCACTATTTCTAACGGCAACAATATCTAGACATAAAGTGTACCTCCTTCAAGCTCTTTTGATCATATATCTTAATCATGTTTGAATGTAGTATGTAAATATAACTTTTAATGAATGATTTGCTAAACTTTCACCCCTCCGTCCCCTCATATCTCTGTTTCTCCATTCCCCTCTCTCCATGTGTAAATCTTTTCATATCTAGTACCCACCCACCGTGATTTATTTGTACCTCTAAGCCATGAGGTGTTACATAAGAAGAAAATGGGATTGTACAATAACCTACCAGTCTAATGACCTTAATAACATGGAAAAAAACCTCATCTCAAAGGCTCATTCACTTCCTCAAAATCTCTGAACTATTATTTCAATTCTTACTCATTTAAGAGACATTCAACATTCCACTACAGTATGCCTTTCTTTCTTCCCTAATGAGTTTATAATTTCAAATGAAATTTGTAATGTTATAGTTTTCTTTTCTCTAATAATCAGTGAAATTGGAAAAAAATAAAACTGCCAATTCCAACAGATATTTATCCTTACAGGTTTCTTCTGCCCTCACTCTGTCCTGTTTTTCCTGAGGCTGAATTGTGTTTAAAGGGAGCAATTACAGAAGAAAAACTGGAATGACAGTGTAAGTCTTCTGTGACTTGATTATACCTAAACTTTCTTAGTTAAGCCAGTGAGATGCTCCCTACAGACATGACTCATAGTGACATGAACATCACCAAGAGAAAAAGATAAATTAAGAGAAAATGAAAGAGCTGTGGTGCTTGTGTTTAATTCAGAACTCTGTATCTCTGCAAGGAGCAGAGTTTGTATCATGTTCAGTTAATTTACACCTGCTCCTTTCTTCTTGAGAGCATTTGATTACATTAAAACCATATATTAAGAAATCCTTAATTCAGTGTACAGTGCTGATATCCTTAAAGCTAAAGGATGATATGCAGCTTGATAAGACCAGGTTTATTCACTGTTACCATGTCTAAGTATTTTTATTAATTCTAGTTTATTCTAAAAATAACCTTTCCAAAGAATAAATGTGATATCTTACTAGTAAATACTAGTATTCAAATATTGCTCATTTAAGCTTTATTCTGATTTCAAATTTTTTTTAATAATTTTAGGAAAACATTTGTCAAAGAACAGAGAAATGAGTACACACTTAAGAGCACCTGCTTCCTTTGCAGAGAACCCAGGTTTGCTTCCAAACCATCAGTAACTCAAGCTCCAGGATATTAAACACACTGTTAGCCTCCTTGAGTACCGTGCATGAACATGGGACACATGCATAATTGCAGTTCAGTACTCATAACATTAAAAATAACTCATTAAAGCTTGTTGTCTTATGACATATCAATGCAGTTTTTAAAAAGTATAGGGACTGGGATGATGGCTCAGCAGTTAACAGCACTGAATAGATGTCCTTCTAGGGAACGGGGATAGACACCCAACAACAATATGGTATGTTATAACTCCCAGCATTCAATTCCCAACCTCATCAATTGCAGTCGTAGGAGATCTTATACTTTCTCCTGTCATCAAGGTTCACTAAACACTTTTAATGCACACACATACGTATACATGGAAACAAACTATATGCCAAAAATAATAAAATAGAAAAACAAAGACTTCATAAAACTTAATTTTAAATATGGAAATATTTTTCCAAAAAAATAAAAATAAGTGATACATAAGCAAATGCATATAGGTATTACACACAGAAAACCATAAATACATGAGTTATTAAATAAGTAAAACAATAAAATCCAGAGAATCTGAAAATTTTTATTTTTTCATGTCATAAAAATTTTAGTAAAGTGAATTGGCTCTGATCTTACCAGAAACAAAATAGAAAATTATAATTGCCAAATTATTTCCATTAGAACAGGAATGAGAAAAGAACTCTGGTGTTAAATATTATACTTACACGGAGATGATGTATTATGGCTTATTCTTTATCAAGGCAGTTACCCAATTCAGACAATTGTTAGTGGCTATTACAGTCTGGTAAGATACTCAAAGAATCAAGTAACATGAAGATTGAATTTTGTGCATTTATTAGACAACTGAAATGATAAAAGGCATTTTAAATGCTTATGGATGATTGAGGTTATACAAACATTGTCAGCATATTAAGCCATGAGTCTTTTATAACAAAAAGATTTGATCTATAATACTGCAACTGATACCACCTGGGATATGAAACTTACAGAAAAAATTGCATCTGAAACTTTCAAATGCAATTGACTTCATCGACTGAGTCTCAGATGAACTTGGAATCTTTATCTTGCTGGATATTTTGTTCACTTTCCTTCCCTTGATATTCTAAAATTCAGTATTTTAAAAGATATAAAATAGTCTTTAAGGTTCAATTAAAATCATTTTCTAACAACTATGATGATATTCTGGAGAATTCACATGAGAAGTTTAGTCACTTACATATAAATAAAAACATAGTTCCTTTGTGTTTCGTTTATCAGAGATACTCAGGTTTGAAACAAGATAATTGACCAGTAGAGACAAATTCAATTGAACAAGATAGAAATAACTATAAAAACTTTATGGATAAAATTCATGTTAGCTAATTATGAAACCACACGATAAAACTTTAATGGAATAAATTGGATAGTGAACGTAAAATACATAAAAGTGTTTCTAGTGCATTTTTGATAATTTTACTAAAATCTACATACTAGCCTAAGTTAGTTGTTGAGTTTATCCTATTTAAAGATTAGTTTTATATTTGATGTTACAGCACGAGAACATATGGATATCAGCTTGTCCTAGGAACTTAGCAAAAGTTCACACCCCATGAAGTCAAATACACACAGTGTCCTGAAGCTCACTATGCATTACAGAAATACATCATATACTAAAATTTAAAGACTATCAATATTAAAGTGAGTGGGTAAAGGGGAAACTCCAAAATTTTATGAGAACATGTTCATATCTATAATAAATCCTGTCACAATTTCCTAAAGACTAGGAACATAATTAAAATACAAAGATTCTAGTAGATCAAAAATATTCAGTAAATATAAAATTTATGCAATAAAAATCTACCAAGGCAAGATCCCATGACAACACTCTAGAATGTGGAAGAATAAAAAGCAAAGAAAACATCACCATAACAAACATTCTTAAGACTAAAGGGGATACACAGAAGACTTTCTGTGTAGCAGAGGCTCCTGCATGCTGCACCATACCTTGGAATTGTCAGAAGTTACCAATTCTGATGCCATCACTTGGTGCAAAATATAATTGAATGAAAAGAAACTTGACCTCAAATTACATTTGCATTATGTCAAAGATGCTGCCTGATCACCAATTGCTTATCAGTCATTCAGTATTATGGAAGCACTCTTTATTAAAGCACATTTTTTTTCTTATGACAGATACATGAATATTACAGATTCTTCCTCTAATTGAGAAACTCTATTTCAGACAACCCATCTTTGATATTAAATAGAAAGTCTTTGTTTCTGCAAAAGCAAACTGCTATTTTTATTTTCTTGGTACTATTTCATATTCTTAACATTCTTACTAACTCATATAGCCCAACATTAACAAAGCTTTACAGTACAGAAAAGAATTGTATAAAAATAAAATTTCTTATGTGTATCTGGTAAATAGTTATTTTTTCATTAGTCATGAACAATGAACATGATGATGCCTAGGCTATCCAGATGTTTACTTAATACTCTTCAAATTCATCTGACAAAATATAGAAGAGCAAATGATATACTCTTAGCCACAGATTGTAAAAACAGTATGACTTAATCAAAATTCTTATAATTTGTCCATTAGTCCTAATTTTATAATATTTTAAAGTTTTTATTATTAGATTAAAATATTTCTGTTTTACAAATTTTTAGTATATACTTGATATATGCAGAGGTTACATGAAAGATACCTTGTGATACCACATTAACAGATAGCAAGCATCTTATTTAAAATAACACAGTTCTTGAACATCACCCATGTACATTCTTTAAATCGCTGACAATTTATGATACAATGTAAAAACCTATGTATTTAATCTTTGTTTCTTGGTTAATTGTTTCAATACCTACCAAATATATAAGTATAAATAAAACAGTTGTTTTCATCAAATATTAATGTAAGAAGAGACACAAACAATTTCTAAAACATTCCTTGGTTGAATGTTCTCTCAATTGAAGAATATTGAAGGTAATCATTCATTTATAAATGACATTCTAAAGTTAATTTTTTAACAATCCTTGGCCAATTTTTAATATATATTTTTAATTTAGAGTAGGAAATTTACAATTTAGTGTTTATTGACTTTTATTTCTAATAGTGTTAAGTGATAAGTATGCAATTCATCAACTCTATATTTTATTAAGTATGTAACTATCGTGCATCACTATAATAAGGTTTATAGATTTATATGAAAATATATTGTTTTTCTAGGTATGCTGCATTTCATCTTCATGAGTGAATATTTTATCATCTAACTAAACCATTTTATTAAGACATATAAGAATGTCCATGACTCTCCTTTAATATAAAATTTTAAGCAATTTGGTTGCCTTAGCGAATACTAAATGGCACTAATATTTGATGACTTTTTCTGTATATTTCTAAAATCTGATATCTTGCCCTCAATATGAGCTACACAAAAAATAATTCCAGTGCACTTTTCAGTCTTTTCGTGAAAAAGTATGTAAGTTATAACTGTACAAATACCCATGCTATACAATACACACTGTGGGACTATTGATTGTATAGATTATAAATTTGTGCTTTATAAATAAAATAAATCAATTTTCAATAATTTTTTAGTAGTTTTGATTGTTTGACTAACCTAAAAAAGTTTTTGATTAAGGAATAAAAAGCCAGAAAAAATGCATATAAATTTGTAAGTAATATTATGGAATTGGAGTTACCACTACAATAGAAATTCAATACATAGGGAAGATGCAAATACTTAGAAATAGAAAGTCTCTTGTAAAATGAAAGAACAGGAAGAAACACTAGCTCTTGATGTAAAAATCACAGCTTACCTTGCTTCCTTAAATTGTGGAATAACAACAAATATGTTAAATATGTTCATTTACCCCCACATTTCTTCTTGCTTAAATGTGATAATTCATTCATCCACATGGAATCAGAAGACCCCTGTAAATCCAAAGCTCATGCTCAGATGAAGGAAAGATGTCAGAAATGCAAATATTCTAGAAAATCCTTTGAAAGGGTAAACAGGGTTTTCAAGTGATCCCTTTACTCCCAGTTATAATTTCACTGATTCCCCAATACACTCACTTGGTACTTTAACTTCTCAAGACAGAAACTGCTTGAAAATGCCAGAACAGTGCATAATTCATATTCATTTAAGACAAACTATGCTGTGTTATTTATCTCTTCAATCATATGTGTCTACACTGTTCTTATTTGTTTGTGATTTTAGGAAAGGAAGTCAGCAGCAGTGGAGAACAAGAGTTTACAACTCTTCTTCAGTGCTTTCTAACCCTGAGTTACAGAAAATTATTGAAAGTTTTCCCGTTTTGTTTGTATTTAATTTATTCTTCTCTTGTATAATATATTGTAAAAAAGTTTTCCCTCCAGTCATCCCCAAAATCTCCCATCTCCTACATATCCACCCTTCTGTTTCTCTTCTCAAAAGTGCAAGCTTCCCAGGGATATCAACTGAACATGGTATTAAGGATACAAAAAACAAAACAAAACAAAAAGGCATAAACCTGCTGTGGGATAATTCTTCTGTATGCCATAAACAAGTATATTCGTTGGTTATATAAGTATATATTCATTGGTTAAAAAAGAAGTTGCTTTGGTCTATAGCAAGGCAGAATATGCCAGGCTGGAAATCCAAACTGACAGTACAGAGAGGGGAAGGGCTGAGTCTGTCAGGACAGCGAGCCAGCTGCCCAAGAAGGCGGGTGCCATCAGACTGGTAAGAGTCACAGCAAGGTAACAATACATAGATTGCAAGAAATAGGCTAACTTAAATGTATGGGCCAGTAAGTAATAAGCCTGAAATATATGAGAAACATTCTGTAACTGATATGAAGCCTCTGAGTGATTATTTAAAAGTAGCTGCGGCATGGAGAGGGACAGAAAGCCTCCGTTTACACAAACCCTCATATAAAGGCTGGATTAGGAAACAAGTAGAAGAAAAGAGGTCTCATATGCAGAAAAAACGAGTCAGAGATATCCTCACGACGACAATTAAACATCAAACAAAACAGTAACATATATGCAGGGGATTTAGTACAGACCCGTGCAGACTCCTTGATCATTGTTTTAGTCTCAGTGAGCCACTAAGGACCCTGCTTTATTTATTCTATGGGACTTCTCTGTCCTTGACCCCTCTGACTCCTACATCTGTCGCTCCCCTTCTTCTGCAGGGTTTCCTGAGCTCTGCCTACTGTTTGACTGCGGATCCCTGCAAATATGCCCATTTGTTACAGGGTGAAGCTTCTCTGATGATGATTGAACAAGGTACCACTATACCACTATCTTTGAATTTTTTTAATTAATTATTATTTTTTTTGCAAATAGCTTTTGGTTCTATCCTAGAAATCTGTGCTACCCAGCCTCAGTTCCTGTCCATCAAGGCAGGATCCCACATGGGCTCCCTCTCATAGACTTCTAGTTATACGAATAATTGTTTGAGCACTCATCCAAATTTGGTGCTGTAATTGCCCCATCATGCTACAATCCACAGACCCAGAAAGGCTAAGTAACAGGGAAAATTCTAGAGCAAATACATCATTTTACTTGGGAAAGGGGGATAGAATAGATTTTAGAGGAAGACTGAGGTTGGATGGGGATTGGGACATGAGGGATCAGTTGTGTGTGGGGGGAGGTATGGAGGGAGAGTATGGGGAGTTGAGGTGCATGTGGAGACCTGATGCAGTGGAAACTCCCTGGAATCTACAAAGATGACCCTAGTGAGATTTTCTTGTAATGGAGCACAGGAAGCATGAAGCAACCATCTTCTGTAACCAGACAAGGTTTCCATTGGTGGGGCTGAGTCACCAATCCAGCCACAAAACTTGGCACCTGTAATTGTTCTTCCTGAAATTTGATATTTTGGGTTTTCAGTGTCTTTGCTTATAATTGTAAGATTTATCGTGAAGCAAGGAGATCATTTAAGGTACTGTCATATTGGAACACACTGGAGACCATTGATGTGCTGTCTTAAACTGAAAGGTTAATTTGTTTGTGTTCATTGCTCAGAGTTTGCCTGTGCCATCTCTGTAACTATATTTAAAGGATTTATATTGTGATACTGATTAGTAAAGCTGGATCCCTGCCTTACTCTTTATTTTAATAATTTAACAATTCCTGTAAAATATTTTGTCACCTATAAAATTAGACACTGGGCCTTTAATTAAATTAGTGACCTCATGATCCCAATTAAACTGTAAATAAAGTTGAAAGACATCAACTGGCTGCTGATTACATTCAAGAGGAAATGGTCAGTTACTCAAAAGTTAGCAAAGATAAAACAGGTTCCTTCATGAATATAATTATTTAAGTTTTCAGCTTGTCTAACATTTTGTATTTATGTGAAAAAAGTTGCAATATAAATTAAAAGTAAATTGCTTGCATATTTGTGCCATCAGTGCTGATATAAACTTCTGAGTACAAAATTGTACTCTCTGTTGTGGTTGTCCACATACAGATAGACTAGTGCAAAGGTAACTAGAACCAGTGAAGCCTCCATTTATTTGAATAACAGTAATTTTATGACATTTTAGGACAATTGTCATTAAATTCAGACATGAATATTGCTTTACTATGTGTGTATTTTAGGGGTCAGCTGTCTAATCTGAGGTGGTAACAGTAAAAAAAAATATGCTAAATAAACTTAACATGTATGAAATTATACTAGTTATTTTTGTAGTTGAAGCATCCTATTTTTCGTAAATGGTGATACAGAACTCATCTAATTATTATAGGCAATCTAGAAGTAATTGTGCTTGACAAACTTAAGAGTACCTAAGAAGCTCAATATTTTTTTTTTTGCCTGACTTATAGGGGAGGTGGAAGTTTCAACAAATCCCCAGACAAAAAGAGAAGGAAGTGTGACTTCTGGGACAGTTATTGTGGTGACTTTTTGACTCATTTGGCATTTTTCCATGTCAAAGATAAAACCTGTGAAATAAGAACAAGAGAGGATTGTTGAAGATTGTATAATTTGGGGGAAAATTAATTTTTGACACAGAGATTTGAAGCAATCACTAAGAGTCTAATTTGTGTCCTGTGTGGACAGTTGACTACAAGAGGGTGGTGATGTCTTCCACTCAGGATACTACATCTAGGCTGAGCAATGTATACATCCAAAGAGAATAGGATCCCAAAAAGCTATCATCACTCACTTTGGTTCTATAAATCATCAATTAAATTTAGTAAACTTACTTTTGTGCTGCTCTCTTTTTCAGAGTTCTAAAAGCACAGTTTCAAGTACTATGGGACTCATGTCAGCTGGGACTGGGGATGATTTTCTAATTTAGTGAATTTGTAAGGAAAGGGAGAGTGACAGGGCAACATTGCCCGATTCAGATCCTTTTATATATTGTGTAATCTGATATTTCCAGGTCTTTTCAGTTTTAAGAATATGTCAGAGGACCCAGGCAAACAGTGTAAATTCTCCATGCATTTTACACTCTGTATCCTATACTAATATCATATTCTAGATATGAAAGCGAATCCTGTCTATCTTTCCACATGAGAAGAGTATGAGACTTCACTTTATTACTATTTCTAAATTTCTGCTTCATGTATTAATTATGAAAACTCTTAAGCATAAAGTTTTGAGATAAATATTAAATATCTTTATTATGGCATCATAACAGGACTGGATAATCCAACTTGTTACAATTAGATGGTTCAGTCATATTAAGAACTGGATGTATGACTTCTTGGAAAACACATACATTGAAATATATACCTTCCAATGTCAGAATTTGGAGGTAAGTCATTTTCCACAATTAGTCCATTCAGCCGGAGCCCTTGTGAATGAAATTAGGGACCTTAAATTGGATCCCAGCGACCTGAAGCTCTAATTTTTCCAATGGTGACAATAAGCAGATGGTACTCTGTACCCAGAATAGACAGGTCCTGTCCAGAACCGAGATATTATTCTGTTTTGATGTCAAATATCTACTCTCAACCACTATGAAGGATATATGTATCTTGTTTATGAGTTACTCAGGCTACAGATCTTTATTAGTGCAACCTAAACTAAGATATGCATATTCACTGTGAGACATTCTTGGGATATTTAAAAATGTCCTAAAGTGTTAGGAGTCTTTTCATTTTCCTTATTCCACATAGAGAAAATAGTAATTCATGGAGTTCAACAAATGTCTATTTTTCCATCAGGGGCACACATAGAATTCCATAGGATCTGATAATACAGCTGAGAATTTGTTATTAGAAAGGGAAAATACCTTTTATGAAAAATAATATTGTTTTCTTTGTTTCTTCTGTTCAACCATTCTTCTGCATTTATCCTGACTATTTGAAGATAATTTTAGGTAGTTTCTACATGTGATGGATTGAATAGGTCTTAACAAGTCTTACCTGAAAAGTTTGTCATAGCTATAAGCTACAATTCTATTATAAAAATAAATATGCTCTACTTTAAACTAACTGAATGTAAAAGTACATGAAACTTCATGCCACATAATGATTATGATGAAATAAAAACTATGTAAATCATTACAAAATATCTGTATACAAAGACAGGATATATGGCTTTGAAGTACTTTAAAGCCTTTGTTGGAGTTAGATTTGAATTTTGTTATTTTACTATTTCATGTATCACATCATTATTTGTGACATTATAAATGATTTGGAACATTTCAAAATATCTTTTTAACAATCATATATAGTTTAGGGGAAAAGCTCATCTGGCGCCTGAAATTCGTCTATTGTAACTATCATTTTAAAAACAGCTAGGTGATGCACATTTATAATCTCATTTATGATTAGATAGGGACTATTAGACCCTAAGATTCACTGACCAGCCATTCTAGCTAACCAGGAAAGTGAGAGGTCTTATCTCCAAAAATAAGAAGGATCCCGTGAAATGATACCTGCCATTGCTCCACACATGTACTAGTACATGCATTTGAAAATCAACTCTTTCTCTTTCTCTCTTCCTCTCTCTCTCTCTCTCTCACACACACACACACATACACACACACACACACACACACACACATACACACACACACATACACAAATACACACACACACACCACAGTGTACAATAAAATAAAATAATTGTTTCATAAACTTAAACAAGATGAATTTGGGACTATGAAAAGTTAACGTTACTTTCTTTATTAATCAAATGGTTACTGACCAATTTCATTCTTATCAGCCATAAAGTGGTTTCAGCAATCTCTTGGTTACTTACAAATCTCTATATCTAGTGACTAGAACAGAGTAAGCAATCAATATCTTATCCCAATATAGCAGACAATGGCATTAAATTTTATCTAATTTAAAAAGTGGAACAGTAAATATATTTGAGTTCAGGTAAAATCTGAACTATATTCACAGCTAGCATCTCTCCTTTTTAGGTGATTTCTATTTTGTTAAATTGTCTTGAAGAGTTTATAAAACATATATGTATACATACATACATATATATATGCCTATACACAGAATCATACTTATGTCCACAAAATTGCATAAAGCTAGCAGTAAATCAATGCTTCTAATAACATTTATTCAGCACACAGAAAATGCTTCAAAGAAAAATGTGACAAAAAGCATCAGAAATCTATGTCCCAGTTTTGAGGCTTCACATTTATATCTTAAGAGTTATTTGAAACACTCTTTCACTACCACTTAAACATTGTTTTGAAAGTTTGGCAAGAATTGCATAATTAAATTACAAAACAAAATACAGAGATGCAAACATTTTCTACAAATGATCTTAATTTAATTCCTTAGTAAACACTGAAAATTTGAATGTTAAGATTTGACCAAAGTCAGAAACCCTTTCTGACTTGGAAGACTAAATTCCATGTTTCCTGGTTCTTTTTTTTTTTTTTTTTCACCACTATACTAACGAGGAATCCTGGTTCTTGAAAAAGTAAAAACAAACAGCATCAAAAGCCAAAATGGGACTGATGAGATTTATGTCAGTCATATCGCTATTTTCAGATTCTCCTCATTAGCATTTTCCTTCCGTGTATCCTTTAAACACAATCACTTTCTTTGCCAAAAGTGTTCAATAGTTGCGGTAGGATCTATCTGTGGGATTTCTGGCAATTGACATTTTATGATAAGCATGCAAATATAAAGTGATAGCTTTAGCATGTTGGCAAAATTCAGAGTTTGTCTCATACACAGGAACATTGTTTTGTTCAGTATACCGTGAAAAAAATTAGAGCAAATATTTTGAAAGAAATTTTAGTTACCATAAGTGACACTTCAAAAATATGATTTCTACTGGTTGTTTTGCCTATCTTTCTGAACAAAGATAAGCAAATTGGTAGACCATAGATCCAGAAAATAGTTTGAAATATCTAGAGATGATTTAAAAATCTCTTCTTTGTACACAAAATTTTAAAAACTTCATATGCAAATATTTAAAATACAAGACAATGTAGCACCTGTATATACACACAAAAATCTGTTTGTACTTTTGTATAGTTTTGTTTGTTCATATGAATGTTACTAATTTACTTAGTAAACTATATTCTTCCTTCTTGTTTTTTTCCTCTTATTCCTTCCTTTTCTCCTTCCCTCTCCCATTCACTCATCGTTTGTTGCTCACCCTTTCTCTTCTAGGTTCCTTTTGCAAAAATAATGAAATATTATCATGACTTAAAATGAAGATAAATTTCTGGTTGCCAAAAATAACTTTTCATCATTTCTTTCCCTCAGATACCACACCACTAACAATGACAAGATAAAATAAAATGGAAATGTGAAAATGATTTTTATAGCTGCTCAAGTTGTATTAAAATATTTTATGGGATGTTAAATAAAATATAAAGAATTAATTTTGGACTAGTTGGACACTGATGAAAGACTTATTTAGAGGAAATTACTTTTGCTACATTGCTAACCTCAACTAGAATAAAAACAGAATTTCATGCTGTTCATAAAGTTATTCTTTAACCTCTTCCCTTCGTTAGCCCATTCTCAGTTTGTCCTTTAAAAGGACAGATTTCTGAAATAGATAATAGTATGAGACAAAAGCATTAGTGAAGCCACTCTTCACCAACATAATATACTAGTATTGTGGAGCTTAATCACAATTACAAGAATGAACTGTACTATAATTTTGTTAAGGAGAAGAGATATTTCTTTAGAGTCATTGTTTCCACCTTCCAGTTTACTTGGATTTGTTATACTAGTAATGAAAATCTATATTATCTTCTAATCTAGCACACATGTTATTTGAGAGGAAATGAGGCAAAATATACAATTGAACTCAGAATATATTAAAATTTGAAAGAAATAATTCCTTTTGTGAATCTAGGCTTTCTTCTTAAGAGAACTGATGTCCTTATAAGCCTTAAAGAAGTCAGCTTCCAAAAAACTTCAAATTATCATTTTATAAGACACTTAATACATATAAGCAAACTCTAAAAATTTATGATGGATTCTAATAATATCCAAATAAAAGCAAAAGTTATTGATGATACATACATTTACATCTAGAGCAAGAAGTTCCAATAGCAAACAGGCCCAGCACAGACATTCTCAAATTTCATTGTTGAGACTTATATTGATACCGAATGTTCGTATGTATCATTCCCATCTTATTTTTGTATTGTAATGAGCTGAAGTCAAGCACAGTTTTCGTTTTTTTTTTCATTACTCTTTCATGGGTGGACCAACCCCTCGCGGTCCTGACTTCCTTGCTCATATGCTCCCTCTTTCTGCTCTTCAACTGTACATTAGGAGCTCAGTTCAGTGGGTCTCTGTCTCTATCTCCATCTGTCGCCAGACGAAAGCTCTATGGTGATATTCAAGATAGTCATCAGTCTGACTATAGAACAAGGCTAGTTCAGGCACCTTCTCCTCCACTGCCCAGTGTCCTAGCTGGGAATATCCCCATGGACACCTGGGACCCCTCTAGAGCCAAGCCTCTTGCCAACCCCAAAATTGCTCCCTTAATTAAGATATCTTCTTCCCTGCTCCCATACCCGTCCTTCCTCCATCTCAACCAACCCATTACCCCAAGCTCTCCCCAACCATCCCCTTCTCCTTTATTTCTCCCCCTCTGCCCTTCCCTCTACCCCACTCCCAGGCCCATGCTTCCAACTTTTGCCTGGCAATCTTGTCTGCTTCCAATTTCCAGGAGATTCTATATATTTTTTTTCTTTGAGCTCACCTTATTACTTAGCTTCTCTAGATCACAATCTATAGGCTTAATCTCCTTTGTTTATGGCTAGAATCCACTAATGAGTGAGAACATACCATATTCATCTTTTTGAGTCTGGGTTATCTCACTCAGGATAGTGTTTTATATTTCCATCTATTTGCATACAAAATTCAAGATGTCATTGTTCTTTACCACTGAATAGTACTCTAATGTGTAAATATGCCTCACTTTCTTTATCCATTCTTGCACTAAGGGGCATCTAGGTTGTTTCCAGCTTCTGGCTATTACAAATAATGCTGCTATGAACGTAGTTGAACAAATGCTTTTGTATATAATTGGGCATCTCTTGGGTATATTCCCAAGAGTGGTATTGCTGGATTCTGAGGTAGGTTGATTCCCAATTTTCTGAGAAACTGTCACACTGATTTCCAAAGTGGTTGCACAAGTTTGCATTCCCACCAGTAAAGGATGAGTGTTCTCCTTACTCCACATTCTCTCCATCATAGGTTATCATTAGTGTTTTTGATTTTAGCCATTCTGACAGGTGTAAGATGTTATCTCAAAGTTGTTTTGATTTGCATTTCCCTGATAGCTAAGGATGTTGAACATTTCCTTAAATATCTTTTGGCCATTTGAACTTCTTCTGTTGAGAATTCTCTGTTCAGTTCAGTACCCCATTTTTTTAATTGGGCTATTTAGAATTTTGATGTATACTTTCTTGAGTTCTTTATATATTTTGGAGATCAGACTTTCGTGATGCGAGATTGGTGCAGATCTTCTCCCATTCAGTAGGTTACCTTTTTGTCTTAATGACTGTGTCCTTTGCTTTACAGAAGCTTCTCAGTTTCAGGAGGTCCCATTTATTCATTGTTGCTCTTATTGTCTGTGCTACTGGGGTTATATGTAGGAAGTGGTCTCCTAAATACCTTCAGTGATGTGGCAGGATGCAAAATCAATTCAAAAAAATCAGTAGCCCTCTTATACACAAAGGATAAAGAAGCAGAGAGGGAAATCAGAGAAACATCACTTTTCATGACAGCCACAAATATCATAAAGTATCTTGGGATAACACTAACCAAGGAAGTGAAAGATCTATTTGACAAGAACTTTAAGTCTTTGAAAAAAGAAATTGAAGAGGATACCAGAAAATGGGAGGATCTCTCATGCTCTTGGATTGATAGGATCAACATAGTAAAAATGGCAATTCTACCAAAGGCAATCTATAGATTCAATGCAATCCCCATCAAAATCCCAACAAAATTCTTCACAGACCTCAAGAGAACAATAATCAACTTTATATGGGAAAACAAATTACCCAAGATAGCCAAAACAATCCTATACAATAGAAGTACTGCCAGAGGCATGACCCTCCCTGACATCAAACTCTATTACAGAGCCACAGTAATGAAAACAGCTTGGTATTGGCATAAAAACATAGACGTTGACCAATGGAATTGAATTGAGGACCTGGATATTAATTCACAAACCTATGAACACCTGATTTTTCACAAAGAAGGTAAAATTATACAATGGAAGAAAGAAAACATCTTTAACAAATGGTGCAGGCATAACTGGATGTCAATCTATAGAAGAATGAAAATAGATCCATATCTATCACCATGCACAAAACTCAATTATAAATGGATTAAAGACCTCAATATAAATTTGACTACACTGAACCTGATAGAAGAGAAAGTGGGAAGTAGCCTGCAATGCATGGGCACAGGAGACCACTTCCTATGTACAAGTCCAGTTTTCATTCTTTTCATTTAGGAGGGAATATACAGTGTATATAAAGAAAACAAAGTCAATAGTAATATGAAGAAGAAAATTGTACAAATAATTGCTAAATTCCCTAAGTTAGTTATTTATACATTTGTTTTCCTGGATCCATTTCAATGTGTCAAATGTCAGAGATAATTCTAGTAATAAAGGGATTCCATTCTTTCTCTAAACTTACCCATCCTTCTGTACAAAATCACTTTATGTAGTATCAGCTTTGTTTAGCTATATTTTCCGCAATATAAATTTCAAGACAAAGCATTGCTCTGAACTCCTTGATCTTGTCTGGCTTCTTTTTGAGTATATATCCACAAAAAATAGAGTTCTGTCCTTTTTCTGAGACTCTTGTTAACTGAGACTTTAATATAGCTGTAAAATCCCATACTGCTGATTCAGTTCACTGGCTGAAAGCCAAAAAACTAGATTTTCACCATCTTGAGCAAAGTTATCCAGAACAATGTTTGTTTGTGTGTGCGTGTGTGTGTGTGTGTGAGAGAGCTTCATGTTCCTTCATTTTTATCATACAGCTACCATAGTATAGACAGGGTAATGTAAACAATGTGTTGATGCTATCTCTTCCTGAATTCCTATAGATGTCTGTCTTTGTTGTCATTGTTTTCCATTGAGTATTTTCTAAATTTTTATGACTGAAGTATAGTTGATGAATTCTGAGGATGTTTTGCTAATCTATATAACTTTTTGTAAGTGAAAAGAAAGTGAACATAAATTGTTACTGTGCTTTCTTCTTATTTAGGATTTTAAAACACAATATAGACTAAAAAAAATAAGAGAATGTTCACAAATCAGGAAGTTTCAAAACAGAGGAATCCCTTCTTATCACCTGGAACAATATTTACCTCCCTATCACCATTCTCGACAGTCAAGAACCTTATGTCAGGCCATTGGTCATTATCTATGATTTATTCAAACTACTTATTTGAGATAGGCTGGTATCCCACTCCCATTCTCCTCTGCATGAGAAAATAGGTTACTTTACGTCACCTTAAATAATAGTACCCTAAACCATTATGTTGCTTTTGGGAAAAAGAAAAGAAATCAGTCTCTTTGTGCACTTCTCATGTTAATATACACAATTCCAGTTAGTATGAGAGAGGTATTAGTGTACGTTTGGAAATGATGTTAACAGAAATAACTAGGGAAGGAGCAAAACTGGTATGCATGGGGATTATCAGCATGCATCGATGTAAACAAACTCACACTGGAAACAGGAACTGAAAGAAAACTAAGGGGCTATGTCACTGCTACATTTGTAGCTCTGGACTGTAACTCTGGTTGTTAGCCTGAGAGATATGAAAAAGATTACGCAACTTTCGATCAGTCTTTTCCATCACTTACAGATGGGGACAGAAGTGTTCAAGATTTGTTTTGGAGTCCCTACTAGCTTGTCTCCAGGGCAACTGATGTGAGACAAGGATCTAAAGTTCTTAGGAAAACAGTCAATCTTTTCTTCGCTCATAGATGACATGAAAACTATCTGTGAAGATGATTTAAAGAGCCCCTAGAGTTAGAAAACTCCCTCATGTTCAACTTTTTTTTTTTACCTGAAAAACCACTCCCAAATCACTAAATATTATGGACATATGCAAACATATTCTGGGTACTTGAAAAGTAGCTGATCATCTCCAGATTAGCACTGGCAGATCTCAATTTAGACAATTGTAAATAGAAGGCAAGTACTTCTGTCTGCTTCACCACACTTGATTTTGGCTGTCTTCTATGAATGACTGTACAAAGTGTATGGAAATCTGAGAATGGTGCTGTAAATTCAAGTGATCTGCTCCTTATGGCTCTCTAAACTGCAAAAGAAAAAACCACTTATGTTTTTTATCAGTCCCTATTAGACTCAGCAAATAAGGCTCCTTTGGAGACTCTATTAGGAGTTGTTCTTTGAGTCCAGACAATTGTCACTAGACGCAACAGCACATTTCCTAGCCAGTGTAGCCTGCTGTGTTATGATTTTAAATAAGTGAATGCCATTGTATGTAAGTTTCATATATAAATTGTCATGTGGTATTTCAGCTCTTTGGAAAAACCTGTACTTACAGAGGACCCTGTCATGGCAGGAGACCCTAACAGCAGCCACTCAAGCTGGATGGAGCTGGAAGTTAAGAACTCACTTTTTATACTTTAAGCATAAAACAAAAAATGAAATGGAATGAGGGTGAAGCTATACACTCTCAAAGCCTCTTCCTAGAATCATACTTCCTCCAGCAAGGCTGTATCTCCTAAAGCTTCCAAAACGGTGACAGCAACTGAGTGTACACATACCTGGGCTTCTGGTGGATAATTTCATATTTAAGGCATAACAACACGTAAGGACTTTCAGCTCTTTGTGAACTTCTTTTCTGCCTTTCAAAAATATAGGCATTAGCTAGGTGATCTTGGCACACACCTTTAATCCCAGCACTTAGGAGGAAGAGGCAGGTGAATCATTTGAGGCCAAACACACCCTGGTCTATGATCAAGTGCCAGAGAAGTCAGGACTAAACCAAGAAAACCTGTCTCAAAATACTAAAGAGTAAAAAGATACATGCATCCGTAATTTTAATTGGTAGCAGTAACTTAAGTAATTTGAATTCCTTTTGCCTTTCTACAAAGATGTTACATGACACTGTTTTCCTAGTTGCCATAAGATAGTATTGGCAGAGGTTTCTGTCCTGCCCAGTCCCACAGCCATTCAGTCCCAAAGAAATACACAGAGGCCTACATTAGTTATAAACTGGTTGTCCTATTTTAGCTCAGGCATCTTATTAGTTAACTCTCACATCTTACATTAAACCATAATTCTTGCCTGTGTTAGCCACGTGGCTTGATACCCTCTATTAATGAGGAAATCTCATCTTGCATCCTCTGCATCTGGGAGACAACTATTGACTGAGCCTTTCCTCTTCCCAGAATCTGCCTATTCTGGTTGCTCTGCCTATATTTCCTGACTGACTACTGGCCAATCACTGTTTTATTAAACCAATACAAGTGACAAATATTTACAGGGTAAAAGATCATTGGCCCACATCAAGATACAATCCTTTGTTTTGATAGAACACCATGACCAAAAGCAGAGGAGGAAAGGCTTATTCCAGCTCACACTCAATAGTCCATCAGGAATGAAGTCTGGGTAGAAGCTCAAGGATGAAGCATGGAAGTAGGAACTGAAACAGAGACCATGAAGGGATGCTAATGATGAGCTTTTTCCTCGTGGATTGCTTAGTCCCTTTTTTTCTACACCACATACATAGGCCAAAAGATGGCACCATCACACCAATGGGCTGAGCACTCCACGTTCAATCATTAATCAGGAAAACCCCCAACAGACTTTTTTTTATAGACAACCTCATGGATGTATTTTCTCCTTTGAGATTCCTCTATACCAGAAAATTCTAGCTTGTATTAAGTTGGCAAAAAAAAATACTAATCAGGATATTAGGCAAGTGATTGTCACTTTCCTGACATCAACCTTTTTTTCTTAGAAAAGATGATTACCGCTGAGCTTGTTGACAGATATGCCTTTACAGGGTGATGTGTTGGATCCTCACCTGAATATCCAACTGCTTCTCTCAGCCAATTACACAGCCAATTGTAATAAATTCTGCCTGAACTGCACAGAGCTTCATTGTCTTGGAAACTGTATAGAGTGTTTAAAGTTTTGGGAAAGACTAAAAGGAAGGGGCTTCACCTGTTTAGCTATAGAAAAACCATCATCCATGCCCAGTGACTACTCTGTGATACAAATGCTTTGAGACCATCCACATTTCTGTCGTCACCCCCTCATTCATACTAGGTAAATGAGTCTAATATACTCATTTGTAACCTGGGTGAACTTTGAAAAAAAATGAACCTTCCTTTGGTCATTGGGACCTTATAAGAAGGGAATGGACATTGCTTCTTCTCTCTAAGGAGAAAATTTTAATAACAGATGATAAATTTATAAGTCAATGTTATTTTTCATCCCAGTATTAAAAAAAAAGAAAGACAGCTATTATGTAATTTTATTTTCTGCACTCACAGAATATGGACATTCACACACAGAACAAAAGAAAGCATTACATCGCTCCGAACCTCACCTCGGAGGAAGGCTTTGCCAATTTTCTATAGGACTGAGACTTCACGCTTTGTCACAACCAGGTCATGTCAACAACATATACCCAATGGGAATCTTCCAAACCAAAGACTTCCTTTGCTCCCAACACTGATATTAAACTCTATTTAAATCAATGGAATTCTCATTTGTTATTAATCTAGTCTCTGTTACATTTGTAAGTATTGATATAAAAATGTGTTCCTAATCAAGGTTTATGTAACTGTTTTTGATTTCTCCTCAAACTTTATCCAAATATTATACAGCACTTGAAGGGACCAGACTGGTGCATCTGACTTTCTGGATGATTACATAACCATAGGAAGATCTGTATTAATGTGGACAGAGGCATAAAATTTAAAGGTATCTCCCCTTGTCCACGATGGTCAAGTAAATCCCAGGGAACTTAGAAGCATCTCTCTTTTTCTCCTGTATTCCTGACAAACATCACCAGACCTCCTGTTTAGAGAGGACATGGAGAACACAGTGGGTGGATTCTAAGAAATATCCAGTTTACAAAGGACAGAGTCAAACAGAGGAAAATAAAACTAAAAATAATGCCCTCACACTTCTAATCAAAACTAAGTGAAGTAGAAACTTTGATTTATCCTTAAATAGATGGACTATTTGGGGAAAATACAAACTAAAGGAATGAGATGGTTTGAACAAAAATGTCCCCCATAGGGTCATATATTTATATGCTTTATCTTAGTTGGTAGAACTCTTTGGAAAGAATTGAGGTGGTGCTCTTTTCAGAAGTATGTCACCGAAAGAGGGCTTTGAGGTTTCAAAAAGACTTTTTTTTTTTTTTTTGAGGCATGGATTCTCTGTAGATTTCAGCCTATCCTGGAACTAGCTCTTGTATACCAGGCTGGTCTCGAACTCACAGAGATCTGCCTGCCTCTGCCTCCTTAGTGCTGGGATTAAAGCCATGAGCCACCACCGCCCAGCTCAAAAAGACTTTTGTTGTCTCAAATGTACATGTGAATCTCTGCCTTCTGTTGGCATATCAAGTTGTAAGCTCCCTGAGGTCATTGCCACCATGCATTTACATTGCTGTCAAGGACTTTAAACATCTGAAAACATTCTAAGTTAAATATTTTCTTTACTTAGTTGCTTTAGTCATGATATTTTGTCACTGTAACAAAAAAATATTAATGAGAAATCAGAGACTTTATCCAAATCCAAATATCCTCCAAACACCCGGTTATCAAATGGTTTTGAATTAAAACAAAAAAATGGGTTAAATTTGGCAACCTGCTTGATCTTAAATACCCATCAGGAATATATAACCGAAGATTAAAATAATGGGTTTGTTCTTTAATAGTCCAAGGACTTGTACTATTCTACTATCAAGCTGAACCATATGAAAAATTATTTAGATAAATATTGTTATATAAACACATTATCAGTGATTTTTTAAACTAGATAAGGAAAATGATGGAGATATCAGACACCATGACCTTGATTCAACTAAACACTAAAGTGCCTAAATCCAGCTGAGAAACAGAGGTCCATCTTCTAAATAGTTAGGCCAAATGGAAAAGAATGTTATGTGGGAGGTGATAAGTGGTATGAATGTATTTTATTACCATTGGTTAATAAAGAAGCCGTTTTGGCCAGTGGCTTTACAGAATAGAGCTAGGTGGGAAAACTAAACTGGATGCTGGGAGAAACAAGACGGGGCTAAGGGAGTAGCCATGTAGCCCTTCCAGAGACAAATGCCAGATGGGACATTACCCAGTGAGCCACAGTCATGTGGCAATACACAGATTAATGGAGATGGGTTAATTTAAGATGTGAGTTAACAAGAAATACACTTACGCTATTGGCCAAATAGTATTGTAAATAATATAGTTTTTGTGTGTTTGTTGCAGAATCAGGTAGAAGATAAGCCTCCCCCAACAAGTATGTTTTACACATTATGGATCATTCTTTCTCTCTGCATCATTACTTATTACAACTGTAATCTATCTGTAACCTAATCCGCATGTTTCCTGATTAATGGAGGCTACTTTTTACCTTTCTTTAAAACTCTTTGGTTTGGAGAAATTATTCAGGATCACCCATGTGGTTTTCAGGAGGCAACACTGGGAAGATATATAAGACATATTGGGTTTACATTTCTCTCTAAGGTTTTCAATTTGGTGATATGTCTAATTGTGTGTCTCAAAAAACACAGGAATCCAGATTTAATTCAGGGTTGACCCATAGTGTTAATCTTAACAAGGAACTAAGTCTTCCACATTTTCAATAGCAATGATTGCATGAAGGCACCAGCACTAAGGCAATTACTTTATCTGATTTTTTTTTTCAAAGTTTCTAGTCATTCTTTCCTTGCATGAGTCTGGTGCAATGAGCAGTTGATTTCACAGACACACTCTGATCTGTCGAAACAAGACAGAAATCTCAGCATTTATCAGTATAGACATAGAGAAGACCTCTCTCTCTCTCTCTCTCTCTCTCTCTCTCTCTCTCTCTCCCTTTTTCTCCCTCCCTCCCTCCCTCTCTTTCCTTCTTTCCTTCTTTACTTTTTTTTTTCTATTTTTTTTTAGAGGGGAGGGTGGTTCATGAAAGTTTTCTCTGTAGCTTTGAAGCCTGTCCTGGAACAAACTCTTGTAGACCAGCCTCAAACTCACAGAGCCACATGCCTCTGCCTCCCGAGTGCTGGTATTAAAGGAATATACCACCACCATCTGGTGAGAAGACCATTTCTAACACTTTCCATCTAGGGGCTGGAGCTCAGGATCCATCCAGCTGAACAATTACATTTTAGCTTATTAAACAAGAAATATTAAGCTTGATGCCAAGACATTCTGTTGGCTCACCTTATGTGCTTGTCCCATCTTTCCTCCAAAGATAATTTTTCTGTGTGCCTTGCTATGTGTGTTCTTCTTCACTTTTAACATACTCGTTAATGCTTCCTGACTAACATGTCTGGATGTTTTCCTAACCTTTAATTCTTTACTTGGCAGAGAAAGTGAAGATAAGAAGACACTTAGAGAATAGTTATTTCCATAGTTCCCACCAAATTTTATACTTATGAAATTTTGTTATAAATACAAGATTCCATAAATATTTTTGAGATTTTCATCTGTATGACCTATTGAAGGGAGTAAATTTTATATTTCAATGTATTTTTTGTGATGTTTGCTTTCTGAAATGATTTAGTTGGTGAGGAATTTTAACATAAAAACACTTGTCTTAATAGTACGTGATTGTGAGCCACCCAATGTACTGGAAACAATACTTACATTCTATCCAAACCCATACTGTGATTTTACACAGGTCACTTGAAACATGGACCATACATATTTGAAATAGGGCAGTCTTTATTTAGTATCAAACTCCTTTTTTTTTTTGCATTAGACAGTCACAGTACAATAAAGTGACTGCCTAAAAAATAAAATATCAGAAACATGATAGAATTTGTGTCTTTAAAGTCAGTCCTTAGATAAGTTTAGTTTTAGGATTATCCATTTTATTATAAACTTTCATTAATATTGAGCACAGTTAGAATGCAGGTATTTTCTGAATAAAAACCAAGGGTTTGCATTAGTGGCTGTACGGTGTAGTTTTGTTTTGTTTTGGTTTGGTTTTTTTCCACGAGAGATAGAGACTAGAAAATTTCCAGGCTGGGAATGAGGGAATACTTTTGCTAGTATTAAATCAGTAGTCCTTCATCAAGCAAAAGCACAATCCATCATGGAAATAGGAAAGCAATGACAAAGATATACTTAAAATTCATTGCAGGGATTTTTTCATGAAACCCATCTCAATGAATTCAAAAGGGCTAAAACAGGGCCTCTTGTGAATATTCTGCTTTTACAGGTTTCCTTTGAACCAGAATATTGACAAATTACACAGAAAGTAGAGAACCATTGGCAATTTTAGTATATCCTCCAACGCCAATCTAAATTGAGTGTAATATCTCTATGGTGTTGTCGATAGTTAAAAAAAATGGTAAAAAATTATTGAAATTGGATGGTGTGTTGGAGGAGGGGGCGGGACAGACAGTAAGTGGATGATCAGAAAGTACCTGAGATTATTTTCATGTAATTTACAGGATGATTCCTTTTATTCTCTCCTTATTTTTTAAAGTGCTATCAGTCACTGACATTACATAAGACCTCATTTGCATTTATTTAAAAAGTACTTTTCAGATATTTAATGGACCTAAATCTTAATTGAAGCTCCCATTTTTTATAATTACTTAAATCATCTGCATTTTCTTTAAGTAATCGTTCTTTAATGCAGAGTCCTAATTTTAGAAAGACTATGTACTCTGAGAGTTTCAGGGAATAAAAAGTTTTAAACCTGCTAGGTGTCTAAATGAGAACTTCTGGAAATACCAAGAAGAATTGTTGCTTAAAAAGTCTCAAGGCATCATATATTCCATGCAGAGTGTCTTGTATGACAGTTATAAAAGTTATACCAGTTTTATAGGTCCAGTGAGTACTCTGTATTGTACCTTCTAGACTGATTGCGTCTCCACTGAGAGATAATACACTTTGATTATGATTTGATAAATTTTTGATAAATTCCCTTTTGATATATCTCCACTGAGTGTCTTGGTAATCTTATTAGTTAAAACTTTAATATAAAGGACTTCAAAACAAACATATCATGCACTTTAATTGTCTACAACCACAATCCAGGGCATGCAGAATGCTCAAAAGTGGTTGGCCAACACAAAACAAACTGTTTTATTTTGTTTTTTGTATATTTTTCTTTTTTTTGCATTTTGCTTTGTGTTTGTGTCTGTGATATGTTTGTTCTGTTTTGATTTTTTTGTCATATTAGTCTCTTGCGTGCTTTTTCTGATTTCCAATTTTTTGTAAGTTTGTGTTTTTGTAAAAGGAAAGGTTATAGAGCTAAATTTAGTAAGGAGATGTGATGATTCTGGAAGAACTTATGGAAGTTTGAAGCTATGAACAAAATATTCTAAAAATATTTTTAAATAAAAAATATATTTAAAATTACACTTCTCCATGAACTTCCATTTACTTAGAATGTGGAGTGCCATGCTAGATTTCACAATTTCTCTAACAAATACATATTTAGCCAATTGTTTCTCTTTTTGACAGATTATACTGTACCCAAATATATATCTTCAAACACACAGAGACACAAATAGATACACACAGACAAATCTAGCATACATAAATACTGTGTTTTTTAAAATTACTTTTCTACAATGAAGTGTTACTTAATATATCAATTACAGTCCATAACAGGCCCTACACCTAGTAATAATTAGGCAATATAATACAAACTCTTTGATTTGTTTTTATTTGGGGGGGTACTTTCATTTCAGATTATTTTAGCTCCCTTTCCCTTACTTATTAGTCATTTGCTTTTTCATTTTAATTTTCTGTATTATCTTTTGGTGAATTTTGTTATTTGTGTGTGGGGGGGTGTTATTTGGGTGTATACGTATTGTATTATGTGTGTGTTTGTGTGTGTGTGTATGTGTTTCATTCATGAAAAAGAACATAAAATTTGTAGAGGGGAATATCTGGGAAGATTTACAGGAGAAGAATAACAGGATCAAATATATTACCCTACAACACATGTAGGATTGATTGAGAAGATAAAATCATGAATGCATATAAGATTTTTTGATCTCAGACTATTAAATAAATCCCTTCCCTTTGTCTCTCATGTCTAGGAGGAAAACAGTATTGGAAAAAAAAATGGGGACATGTATAATTACAAGGTTTTATGTAATGTACTTTCTTAAGAGACCCCCCACCTGCCTAGGATTCTCTAGCCAGTCAATAGGTGAATTTCCTGCAGGAAGACTGCTCCAACACCCGCATCCTGTCCATCAGACCCTGAAAGCTACAAGTTCCACTCTGCTCCCAATTCTTTCACTGCAACCCCAGTGGAACTCTGAAACACAGTCTGCTAATGCACAGAGAGGACCAAGTGGTAAGTGAACAGCCACCCAGCAGGACATCTCACACTCTAGGCCCTTCATATCCAGGCAAAACCCCAGCCCTCCCACCCCACTCCCCACCCCCCCACTTCCCCCCCCACCCTTGCTTTCTTCAGCTTCTCTAATCCGCCAGCAGGTGAGTTTCCTGCTGGTAGGCTGTTCCAACACTCCCATCCCATTCATTAGACCCTGAAAGCTACAAGTCCCACGATATTCCCAAACCCTCCTATCCACCCCCTGCAACATCAGCAGAACTCTGAAACACAGCTTGCTAATTCACAGAGAAGACCAAAAGATGAGTGATCACCCACTTGGTGGAACATCCCATTCTATAGGCCCTCCATATGGGGGCAAAACCCTGGGCCCCTCCCCCACCTGCATTGGCTTCTCTAGCCAGGCAGCAGGCAAGTTTCCAGCAGGAAGGTTGCTCCAATATCCCCATCCCATCTATTGGACCCTGCAAGCTATGAGTCCCACTCTACCCCCAAAGCTTCCAACCCCCCACCCACAGCCTCAAAGGAATGCTGAAACACACAGGCTGTAACTGCACAGAGAGGACCAAGAGATAGGACAATGAAAGGAATTCTGAAGCATGAGCTGTGACTGCACAGAGTAGACCAAGAGAGCAAATCAAGAGAGCAGGCCAAGAGAGAGGGCCAAGAGAGACCTCAGTCTCTTTCTGAGACACAGAAAGTGACAATACATAGTAAACCAAGAACAGTTTCTAAAGACACAGACAGACACTGCAAGGATTGGACCAAGAGGCAGACACTGCCAGCCCAATTGAAGGAAGAGATGGGTAGGCACCAATGCATGAATTCATCCAAAAGCCTAAGAAGCAACAAGGTAACACCAGAACCCAGTGGTCATGAAACAGGAAGACTCAATCATTCCAGAAGCAGCAGAAGAAAACGATTTTAAACATAACTTTATGAAGATGATGGAGACATTTAAAGAGGTTATGAAAAATTCCCTTAAAGAATTGGAGGAAAACACAAACAAAAAAAAATGGAAGAAATTAATAAATCCCTCAAAGAAACCCAAGTAAACAAACAAAAAATAATCAAACATATGAAGAAAACAGTTCAAGACTTGAAGACTGAAATAAAAGCAATAAAGAAAATACAAACTGAGATAATACTGGATATGGAAAATCGGGGTAAATGAGCAGGAACTCCAGAGAATAACCAACAGAATAAAACACCGACTCTTAATCATTTTCAAAAAAAAAAAAAAAAAAACCAGAAAGAATACAAGAGATGGAAGGGAGAATCTCAGGTATTGAAGACACTGTAGAGGAAATAGATTCTTTGGTCAAAGAAAACATTAAGTCCAGCAAATTCTTAACACAAAACATATAGGAAATCTTGGACACCATGGAAAGACCAAACCTAAGAATAATAGGGATAAAAGAAGATGAAATCCATCTCAAAGGCACAGAAAATATATTTAACAAAATTATAGAAAAAAATTTTCTCAACCTAAAAAAGAATATCCCTATGAAGGTACAAGAAGCTTACAGAACACCAAATAGACTGGATTAAAAAAATCCCCTTGCCATATTATAATCAAAATGCAAAACATATAGAATAAAGAAAGACTATTAAGAGCTGCAAAGGAAAAAGGACAAGTAACATATAAAGGCAGACCTATCAGAATTACACCTGACTTCTCAATGGAAATCATAAAAGACAGAAGGTCCTGGGGAGATGTGCAGACACTAAAGACTGTGGATGCAAGCCCAGATTACCATATCCAGCAGAGACTTTAATGACCATTGATGGAGAAAATAAGATATTCCATGACAAAACTAGTTTTAAACAATCCCTATCCACAAATCCAGCTCTTCAGAAAGTGCTAGTAAGAAAACTCCAACCCAAAGAACCTAACTGCACTCAGGCAAAGATAACCTCACATCAGTTAAACCCAAAGAAGTGAAACACACACATACAACTATCAAAAAATAACAGGAATTAACAATCACTGGTCATTAATTTCTCTTAATATCAATGGACCCAATTCACCCATAAAAACACAGTCTAAGAAAATACATGTGAAAACAAGATCCAACCTTCTGCTGTGTATAAAAAATATACCTCCTGGTGGCACATGCCTTTAATCCCAGCACTTGGGAGACAGAGGCAGGTGAATCTCTGTGACTTCGTGGCCAAGCTAGTCTATAGGAGCTAGTTGCAGGAGAGGCTCCAAAGCCACAGAGAAACCCTGTCTTGTAAAACCAAAAAGAAGAAAAGAAAAGAAAAGAAAGAAAGAAAGAAAGAAAGACACCTCATTCTCAAAGATAGATAATACCTCAGGGTAAAGGGTTAAGAAAAGATTTTCCAATCAAATGGACCTAAGAAACAAGTGGGTATAGCTATCCTAGTATCTAATAAAATAGACTTCAAACTAAAACCAATCAAAAGAGATGGAGAAGGAGACTTCATACTTATAACAGGAACAATCCATCGAGATGAAGTCTCAAACCTGAACATTTATGCCCCAAGTACAAGAGCACCCACATACATAAGAGAAATATTTCTGAACATTAAAACTCATACCAAATCCCACACACTAATAGTAGGAGGCTTCAACATCCCCACTCTTCCCAGTGGACAGATCAAGAAGACAGAAACTTAACAGATAAATAAGAGAACAGAGGCCATGACTCAAAAAAACTTAACAGACATATATAGAACATTCAACCCAAACAAAAAAGGATATATCTTCTCCTCAACACCTCATGTAACCTTCTCTAAAATTGACCACATACTAGGTAACAAAGAAAATCTAAAGAGATACAAAAAAATGGAGGAATTCCCTGTATCTGATTGGATCACCTTGGTTTTAAGTTAGAATTTAACAAAACCACTAATCGCAAAAAGCCTAAAAACTCATGGAAATTTAACAGTGCTCATTTGAACCACACCTGAGACAAGGAAGAAATAAAGAGAGAAATTAAAGGCTTCCAATATTTCAACAAAATTGAAGGCACAACGTTCCCAAACTTATGGGACACTATAAAAGTACTACAGAGCAGAAAAAATTACATCTTGAAATTTGCAGGCAAGTAGATAGAGCTAGAAAACATCATATTGAGTGAGGTAACCCAGACCCAGAAAGACAACTATCTTATGTACTTTCTCATAAGTGGCTTGTAAACATAAAGCAAAGAAAGCCCGCCTACAAATCACAATCCCAGAGAACCTAGATAATGAGGCTCCTAAGAGAGACATACATGGATCTAATCTACATAGGAAGTAGAAAAAGACAAGATCTACTGAGTAAATTGGGAACATGGGAACGTAGAGAGAGGGCTGAAGGGAAGTGGAGAGGCAAGGAGGGGAGTAGAGAAAAATGTAGAGCTCAATAAAATCAATAAAAATGATTTAAACATAAATTAACAAAAAAATAAATAATAAAATAAATAATTAAAAAATTATTGCTAAGAGGAAAGCTCATAGCACTAAGTGCCTACATGAAGAAAGTGAAGAACGCTCACAATAAATCATATAAGTTTGATTAGAGTCAGAGTCTTAACAGAGATTCAGAACTGAGAATCTCTCAAAGATAGGAGTGCTTTGAATAAAAGTTTAACAGATTAGCTTAGGTAATCTAATGCAACACCATAGCTAGAACACATTGTGATGCTCTGGTCAAACACATTTTTTTCAACACCAAAGTTTGAGTTTTAAAACAACTGAATAAACATAACCAATTATTTTGTGCATTGAGCTTCTCTCAAAGTGCAGCATCATTATCTTCATAGGATAAAAATTTGACCAAATTTAGAAAATTATTTAACGTGAAACATTGTATGTCAAAATTTACTAAAAGACTTTGGATGTTGTAAAGTTTTACTTTCCTAGTTAAATATTTCTCGTATCAAATATATGTTGTTATAAATTTGATTGCATTAGCATTAAGTTATGTACCTATGAACATTTACATATTCTTCTCTAGTTACAATATATAATACATCTTACACATTACCTTGTTTGCTGTTTCATACCAGACCTAATTAATAATATACATATATGAAACATATATATGATATTTATAATATTATATATACACGATACATGCATGTATACATACACACACACACATATACACACAACCTGGCTATAAATAGTGATATACTTAAAATTTAGGTGTTTAGTCAGAGACATTTTCATCACAAATTCAGTATCAGTGTATCCTATATCATGAGACATTATCTCAAAGCTAATACTCTCAAGCCAAAGAGAGAAAGAAACAGAAAAAAAAAAACCTTCAGATCTACAAACAGACAGACGGACTGAAGCAGAGAGAGAGAGAGAGACTGGACTATATAATGAGAGTCAGAGAAAAAGTCACAACAAAAAGGTAGATATAAGAGAGAAAAAATCAGAAAGTAGATAATTCAACCCTATCTTTCAAATGGAGGGAGCAATTAATTAAAAATAGGGTAATTTACTACATTTCCTGTTTTAAAAATGAAAACTAATTTTTATAAATTTGCTTTAAGATCATTGAAATCATGACTGAAGTTTCATTCAGTCAAGACTTTTTGAAATTATTATAGGAGCATATTTACAGTGTATTTTTAAACCTGAAAAGCAAATTTGCCCGAATTTATATTTGATTTGTAGCATATTATTTTCTACACAAAAATGAAAGACTAGGTGACAACAGAAAGTTACTGATGCTGATGGGTTCTCCATCTGCCAACTTTCGCCGCCACATTCAGAGAGTCTGGTTTGATCATATGCTCATTCAGTCCCAGTCCAGCTGGATTGGTGAGCTCCCATTGGTTCAGGCACACTGTCTCAGTAGGTGGACCAGCCCCTCACGGTCCTAACTTCCTTACTCATCTTCTCCCACCTTCTGCTCTTCAACTGCACCTTGGGGGCTCAATCCATTGCTCTGATGTGAATGTGGGTCTCTGTCTCTATCTCCATCCATCGGATGAAATTTCTATAATGGTAATCAAGATAATCATCAATGTGACT
>PVIU01005390.1:0-114317 GCA_004026605.1 Ondatra zibethicus | reverse complement strand
CCTCTTAACCCAGTGTTTCTCTGACTATTTGACCATGGAACCCTGCCCACCATGGAATGGCATTTTTATTATTACCCTCATCCAAATTTCTGTTGCTGGACACACTTTTGGAAATTCCTCGAAGTGACTAGTATGTTGTTCAAAATCACTGTGGTTTAGTGTGTGTGTATGTGTGTGTGTGTGTGTGTGTGTGTGTGTGAGAGAGAGAGAGAGAGAGAGAGAGAGAGAGAGAGAGAGAGAGAGAGAGAGAAAGAGATTCAAAGGGAGGCAAAGGTGAATTTCAAGTATTGCCCACTGGCTTTTGTTCGTTTTTTTTTTTTAAAGATTTATTTATTATGTATACAACATTCTGCCTCCACGTATGCCCGCACACCAGAAGAGGGCGCCTGATCTCATTACAGATGGTTGTGAGCCACCATGTGGTTGCTGGGAATCAAACTCAGGACCTCTGGAAGAGCAGTCAGTGCTCTTAACCTCTGAGCCATCTCTCCAGCCCTCGTTTGTTTGTTTTGAGAGAGTCTCTCTACATAGTCCTGGTTGTCCTGATTGGCCTCCAACTCGCAGAAATCGTCCTGCCTCTGCATTTCAAATGCTGAGATTAAAGGTGTTCATCACCATGCCCAGCCCCACCTGTTTTTTTGAGGCAGGATCTCACTGATTCAGCTAAGCTGGTTAGCCAGTGAGGCTAGGGGATTTGCATGTTTCTGCATCCCCAGTGCTGGGATCACCCATTTTTGCTTTGACTTACTCCACTTTGTATGGAGCATCAGCTTACCCTGAGCTGCTCCATTCTGAGTACAAATGCTAACATAGCAGAATGAAGCGTCTGATTTGTGCCAATAACAGTCACCCCCTGGCCAAGATAACCACAAGCACAGATTGACAGATGACTTATTTGCAAAAAAAAAAAATCACCATCTGTGAACTTACCAAATTAAATCAGGAATTCAGAAACATATACTTACTAGACCATGTCAGAGACCCCAGGCACATGAGCTTATCAAACCAGACTAACAGATGATAGAGCCTCTGGCCTAACTTGCACAAAAGGGAGACACACCCTGGGTTGCAGCATAGCGTATCAGCCTGTCACTTTGTCATGGGCCTCTCTGGTTTATTTGTTGCAGCCTCTGTCTAGGAGATCACCAGGAATGAATTCCCAACTGTCCCCTAACTCAGTTCAGTTTTGGTTGCAGCCATTTTGGGCTCAGGCTGTGCACATCTGGTATGTACTTGAGGAAACTGAGTCAAAGCCAGCTGTGCCTTCTTCTTAGGGCTGTGCATTGTCTTTCATCCACAGGAGCTGGCAGGTGGCTGTAGTTAGCAGCCTCTGATATGCTGGGAGGACACAGATGTCTCTATTGAGACGAGTGGGTGGCATGGTAATCTGTGTGGAGAGCTCAGTCTGGGTTAGGAGCAGGGTCTCTGACCCCAATGCTGTCACAGCTTGACGCCTGAAAGATTTCTGTCAGGAACTCTCTGTCCTACGACTGCCCTGGAAGTGACACTGTTTGCAGATTTGGGTTCTCTTTGCAGCTACGTTCGGAAGGATAATCAATTGTCACAGCAAATAAGTCCCCAGGCTTTCACAGTAAACCAGGCTGTAAAGAAGTAACTGTGCTGGGCAGCCTGATAAATTGGGAGTTTTATGTCTCTTGAACTCATTGACTTCAAGCACATCAGCTCTCACTGTGTTTCAACTCAGGGTGGAAAGAGAAAATTGAAGTTAGGTTGGGGTGAGTCCAGGTAGGTTCAGGCCTTGGATAATTCTTTATTAACTTGGTAGGACCTTGAGCCAGTCAGGTGACCTCCTGAGCCTGGTGTCTCCTCTGAGAAACAGGGATAATAATATCATGTAGACTGGTAGCCTGGGGGCTGTCTAGCTTTCAGGTCACTAGGAAGGAGAATTTTAAAATGTGTGCACGAAGGATGTTTTCTGTTGGGTGGGAGGGGGGAAGAACAAGATTTGTGGGGAGTGTGGCTGCTGAGACAGAGAAAGGATCTGGCAGGATGGACTCTATGGTCTGCCTTCCCATTCTCAGCTCCAAGGGCAGGTTTGAGCCCTTTACAAGCAGGAAAACAGTAGCTGCCTCGACAAATGTTATAAGACTTGGGGCTCAGACAGCTGCCTGGGGACAGCATGGAACGCTGATTGAGATAATCTTAATATTCTTATAGGCTGGAATATGGCCAGAGCCAAGGAAGCTAGGCTATCTGAAGCCTAGTAGATCATGTGGTCCAGGTACTTTCGGGCACATAGGGTCTTTGTAGAGCATCCTTGCAAGGATCAGGTAAAGCTTGTCCATCAGAAGATTGTGGGTAGCAGTGGGGAGGCCAGAGTGGAGGAGGTGATCTTTTGTGCCTGAGACAGCCAGGAGCACCCAGGAACTCGTTCATAGGATGATAAAGACACTGAAGGTGGTGGTTGAGAATCAGTGAGATGTGATCTCATCTGTCCTGTGCACCAGTAAGGTGATAGAGAACACAGTGATCAATCAGGTGAACAATCCATTAGAAGGCATTGTGATACCATGAATGTTTTGACAAACTCCAGGGTATTCCATTAGCCACCTCTTGGTGGCCCTTAGCCTTAGTTTCTCCATTTGTGAAATGGGGTTGATAAGGATAATGGCCTTGACTTTGGTTGTTCAAAGGATACAGTGTTATGTATTTTATGTTTCAGAGATAGATGACATGCTCAAGTTGCAGAGCCAAGAGCACTGGCGCCCCATCTGGCTGCCTGACATTGCATTCAGTGTGTTGTTTTCCTGTGAAGCTGACAGTCAAGAAATAAGCAGATTCTGTGTTCTACATAGCACTTTAAAGTCCTATTTGGTGATGTCTTGTTCAGAGGACCTCGTGGGAATACAACAGGTTCTAATCTTTGAACAATGAAGGCAGGTTACAGTGGGTTGGCTTCCTGGCTCTTGGGAACACTTCCTTTTCCGCTGATATTTATCCTATGAAATACATATTGTTATTCTAATTCCATAATGTAGATAAACAAACAAAGTCTGTGAGAGGCTGAGGGATTTAGTTCTTAACCATAAGGAGGTTAAGAACAAAGCTTGGGTGGCTAACTTATTTTGTAGCCCAGACTTTCTTTTTTTCTCCTCTCCTCTCCTCTTCCATCCCCCTTTCTTCCTCCTCCCCTCCCTTCCTCTTTCCTTCCTTCCCCCCTCCTCTTCCTTTCCCTCCCTTTTCTTCTCTTTTCTTTTTCAGACAGGGTTTCTGTGTAGCCCTGACTGTCTTGGAATTCATTTTGGAGGCCAGTCTGGCCTCAGACTCACAGAGATCCCCCTGCCTCTGCCTTCTGAGAACTGATATTAAAGGCATGCACTACCATGCCTATAATCCTGGACTTTCTATCCCTTCATTTGGTAGTTGACAAGATCCTAGAACTTGGCTCCTAGATTTTACCTCTGGTTAATCAGCCAGGATCACATTATATGGGACCACTAAAGATTGGGTTGCAGACCCTGGGCCTCACAGGAATTATATGTGAGGGGATGAAAAAGCAGAGATTGTTTCAGAATGGCTATTGGAGCCGATAATTATTACTTTTGTATACACAATGGGTAAAATTTGCCTCTCCTTCCTTGATCCCTTGCTAGAAGACTTGATTGGATGAGTAAGGGAAACAGGCATGCATTGTATTCACAAACTGTTCAGTGCAATTATTGCTGCAGATTTTACTGAATTTGAAAATGATAGATAGTAAATCTTAATTTCCCAAGCTCTCCATTCTGGTAAGCAGATGTTAAAGGCTAGCAGTACAGCTAATTAGCTGTACATAGTGCCCACCAATACACAGTTCTCCTTTTTATATAATGCATTATGTTAATCACCTGGTATTCCATTTTTCAATAAAAGGTCAACAGAGCACTGTTTGCTCAGAATGTGCAATTTAAACTTCAGGTCTGTGATTAGAGATAATCTAGCTTTTGCTGCATCAAGTGGGGTTGCCATAGAAACCAGACCCACAAGCTCTGTTTACAGCCTTTGGAGAATAAGCACTCTGCATTCATATCCTTGGGAAGTAATAATAATAATAATAACAATAATAATAAAGATTCAAACATCAAAAATTGTCAAACAATTAAATAAGGACTGAAAACAAAGAAGTGATCACCAAGGGGAGGGGAGAGAGAAAGAGAGAGCGAGAGAGAGCATTGTAGTTCATCAAAAATCAATAACTGCCACACAGTTGGTCTCTGGAGCGTTCAAGCAGGAGATTGATGTAAGTGGCCAAATATTTCCCCTGGGAAGAGCAATGTGTTATTATGCTGAATACAGAATTAATTTAAGTGTACTAATGGGCTTTATTCAAGCTATTATACCCTTGAAAAATACTTTTTTGTGAATAGCATTGAAGTGATGGAGCAGACGTTTTATGCCATGAGCTGGGCATTCAGTTGTGAACCCCACATAGCCCAGATGAATTTGTGTCATGGTTTCTCTGATCTCCCTTCTGTCATCTGTAAGGACTCTCCCTGGAAGCAGTTCAGTGATCCCAGATCCTGGGATTCAGCATCCTAAGATCTGGCCCAAGTTAGCATGACTATATTTATCAAATAAAATAGCAACTAAGATCCATTAAACATTTAGTCTAAGTATGCCCCAAATATGGCACAGGTCACACTTCTACTGGAATTTTCTTGCTGCTTCTCTGAGATTCCAGTATATCCCAGGATCCACTCTTCAGTCAGCACCCCTGTGAGGGAGGGGCCTGTAGGATTAGGGAAGCAAATTCTCTTACTGTCAACTTCCAGCCTGACATGGAGCAGTGAAGTGTATGCAGAGACGTGGGGTTGACTAATCCGGTTAAGTCTCAGTGTAATTGTAGCTCTAATTTGCTGGAGGCATGAGCAAAGTCAAGTTCAAAGAGGTGACCCTTGCGCATAGCCCCAGCATAGTGGGTCAAGTCTTAAGGTTTTTCCTGCTGAAATTGGGCTGTGAACCCCCCTCTGATGTGGTAAAGCCACACCCCCAGTTCCTCTTGCATCTGGTCCAGAGCATGGGCCCAAACTTTGTCTGGGACTGTGATCGTCAATCTGGGGCCACAGAGTAGGACCATGTGAGTTGTAGCACTGGATGATGGCAGCCTCACTCTTGAAACTACTCAGCTGATCTCATACTCAGATGATATCATACTGATATGGTCATGGTAGGAAATGACTTCCTTTGATTGTCCTCCTGGATTCAGGTTGATGAATACCTACACACATTCAGTTTAACAAGAAAGAATTTAACATATGATGCCAAGGCCAGGTGTTGAGGGACTCCAAACCAGCTGATTATCAGTCCTCCTCTGATAACTCAGCTGTAGGGAGAAAGGCTAGGACAGATCTTGCCCTGGAGCCAGGAGATGGAGTAGAAATTTGAGGAGAGGCAGAAATGAAGTGCCTTAGGAACATGGGGAAGACAAGAGGACTTTCACTATGGAGGCTGGCAGTCTTCTTGGAGTGGGGCTGTGTCATCCCCAGAACACTAATCTGCAGGCAGAGACCTAAGCAGGATCAGGAGGTGGGGTTGGCAGTATTAGTTAAAATCTGGGGGTTTGGTAAATCCAGTTCCATTCTAAGTTAGAAAGTGCAGAGGTTAAGGTAGACTCTGTGAGCTTGGACTTGGATTCTTGTCCTGCTATAGGGGAGGCCACTGATGTTTGCCGCACTTCTGTCTGTGTAATGTGAAGGATAGTTGTAACTGACTGTTGCGTACCTGGTCCTTTCTGTTGGATGTGACCATTTCTATCTTAAATCAGAGCATCTGGGGTGACCTGCAAGAGACTCTCACAAGATTGTGCTTATTAACATTCTTTAGTGTGTATGGAGGGGGAGAAAGCTCATGGGGCTCCCGAACCTTCTCTGATCTTTGCTAGGCTCTTTTTGTCCCTGAGCTTGCATAAGAAACAAACAATTGACTAGGATGGGGCCCTTTGGTGGTGTAGCCACCTTAAATTGCCCGGGGATTCTTGGTAGTATAGCTTTTGATGAGTCACCCATACTCCTCTAAGGAACTCCAATAAGTTCATTGGTTTAATCAAGCTGGACTTAAATCCTTTCTCTGGTCTGTTGATGGCTTTTCTGGGGCAAATAGTCATTTCTGGTCTTGTTTTTATGTGTATGTGTATGTAGTATGCATGTGTATATTCATGTATATTCATATACATGCTTACATGTGTATGGATGCACATTTATGTAGGTGTACATGGGGGCCTGAAGTTCATGTCAGATGTCTTCCTTGATCTCTCACTTTATCTACCAAGGCATGGTCTCTTTCTTACCTGGAATTCACCAATTTTGGCTAACCTGGCTAGCAACCTTGCTCTGGGGATCCCTTGTCTCTGTCTCCTGAAATGCTGGGATTACAGATGGCTACCCCACCTGCCCAGCTCTTATGTGGTTTCTGGGGACCCCAATTCTGGTCCTAACACTTACAAGGCTAGAACTTTATCTACTGGGTCTTCTCCCTATCCCTGAACAGACATTTCTCTATGTCTTCCCAGGAGAAGTGATATAATACTGAATCACCAGTGTTGTGAGAATCCAATAAAGTGAATAAATTCTTTGCTCAGGTTTCTGTGTGCCTCAAGGGCTTGAAAAGTGTTGTTGCTGTCCTCATAATTCTCCATTGCTTTCAGCCAACTTGGTTCTGATCCTATCTCTAAGCCTTTATCCAATGTGAACTTGAGGTGCAGAAATGCCATTCCTTACTAGCTATCCCCCTTATCTCCATCATTGGCTTGCCTGTTCCCCTGCCACCTGCTCCCTCCCCAACCTCATCTTGCTATGATCTGTAGGTCTTTGGAGTTGTCTAAAGATCATAACTTTTGTTAGTTCTCCAAACCGAGTTCTGGGCAATCACATGAATTAGTGGTCTAGAGAAGGTCCGGGATGGCTCCCCAAGTATCCCAGCCTTGTGTCCTGTGTTCTGTCCTTGGTTTCTGACTTGACTCTGTCTTCTCTCCTTCTGGGTCTGGAGTTTAGAGAAGTCCTCCAGGTAGGAGGAGCAGTGTGAGCAACAGTAAAGAGATGTAAACACAAATGAGGGATTTAGAGAAAAGCCAAGTGGTTCAGAAAGGGGAAGTCAGAGAGTGCCCGGAGAGGAGTTCAGGGAATAAAGGCTGGAAGGATGACAGCTCAGAATACAGCTCTGCCCTCCCCTTCTGTGTGGTCTTTGTTAGGTTGCCAGTCATGGTGACCCATATTCCTGGAACCTAGATGGTTCAATAAGCTTTGGAATCCCTTGTGCAGGGGTTGGACATAAGGTACAAACAGAGCTAACTATTGTCTTCATATTCTTTACCAGGAGTTAGCTCAGTGTATCAGTTAGTTAATACCACAGCAATGCAACAAGCACACAGTAAAGCAAGTTACACATTTTAGTGGCACATAACCCTGGTAAGTCACCTAGTTTTCAAGTCTGGGACTCAGTGGATCTTGTTTGGGTTTGCACATATGGCTAAACACCAGTTATGTATCTAGCAAACAGTGCTGGCTGTGGCAGAGATGGCTGGGGTACATAAGCAGCATGCCAGGTACATTTTCAGTGGGCTAGTCCAGGCATGTCCTCAGGACAGTTGCAAAGCAGCAAGTGGAAGTGCTCATTGCTTTCTCAAGGCTCCCTGGCATCACAACTGCGATCACTCTATTGGCCAAAGGAAGTCATATGACTGAACTCAAATTTAAGGTATAGGGCAGCAGACTCTACCTCCTTATTAAGAGGAACTGCAAAGGAGAACACATAGATGCCCAGAAGGCCGAAGACTAAGATGACTTATATACCACTGTGTGATACAGTATATATGTAGAAGGATGTTATGCATGACACTTTTGACCATTCTGCAGCCAGTGGGAATAGAACCCATCTGAAAATGAAACCTGGGAGAGAGACTGAACCAATGAGCCAGAGCCCTGATCTAGCTGTATTCTCTGCTTCTTTAGAAATTCCTCATGTGAACTGAGTTCTTGTCATTTTTCAGTGAAAAGGAGCCCAACTAACAGGGCTCTAAATGCAAAACAAGGAAGTTTAGATGTTAACAGCATTCCTGTTTGAGGCTAGAACTATGCAGAGAAACTCAGATGTAAGAAAGATGAGGCCCCAATTAGGGTCTGGGCAGTAGGGAGGAAGAAGGGACAGGTAGAATATTTAGCCTAGGTGGAGTTAGTACGGAGGATGTGGAAGTTGGGGCAGTATGTGCCAAGGGACTGTGAACAAACTCCTTGGGGCTTTTCCTGCCTAGAAGCTGGAGTAGGGTGTGCTGGTTCACTGACTCCAAAGCATGAGCCTCTAGAGGAAACCATGAGTTGGACTGTCTGCAGGTCTTGCCAGTGAAGATTCATAGCTGACTTTGCAGGTGCAGTTTGGGGCTCAGAAGAGAGGCCCAGGTTGTGGAAAGTTGTTGGGAAGTGACACCATCATAGTTTTGAAAGAGAATATGTGGCAAGAAGTGCCTTTGGACCCCACCTGACTGGCTGGTAACACAGAGACCTCACCTGGCACACAGTAGATTTTGTTGACTTTTTCAGTGTGATTAAAAATTCAAGTTCATTGCTGGTTTTGTTTCCCAGGACTGATGTATGAACTTACTACAAACGGGCACCTTAACACAACTAAGGTGTAATCGCCCACATTCCTGCAGGCCGGGTATCTACAATCATGATGGGCTCCTCTGGAGGATCAAGGAGAGGGAGAGTGTTCCATGCCAGTCTCCTGGCTCCCACTGTGGTTGCTGGAATCTTCCGTGTCTTTGACATGCATGTGCACTTTCCAGCCTCTGTCTTCACATAACCTTCTCTGTGTCTCTATCTCTCCCCTCTCATAAGAACATTTGTTGGATTTGTAGTTGATGCAAACATGATCTTATCTTAACCTTTACTTCAGACACTTGGGGCTCTGTTTCCTAACAAGGTCACACACATCCTTGCAATTTCTTGATGGAATGGTTTATTTACTTATTTTGGAGAAAAGGTTTGGAGATACAGGTTGTCCTTGAACTCACTATGCAGCCAGGAATGATCTTAACTTCTGATTCTGTTCCTGCTTTTACCTTCCCAGTGCTGGGATTAGAGCTGTGCACCGCCATGCTTGGTTTTATGAAGTTATGGGGATTGAACCCACGGCTTCATGCATGGTTGGTAATCATTCTACCGACTGAGCTGCATATCCTGTATAGGTGCCAGGGTTTTTTTTGATAACACTATTCAATCCACAATGGTGGCCAATGATTATAACTTGAGTCCTGCTAGCTACCCTGAATAGTACACATGGCCTGAGGGCCTGCAGTGAGCTGGGGGTTGGGGGAGGCAGGTACTCATCCTTGGTTCTGGTGCTTCTCTGGACCTTGTACCTACTCAGCCCTTGCTATGACTCTTGGGGTCAACGAGACTGGAATCTGCCTCCTGATCTTCCGTCTCCCCCTTGATGTCTCCTTAGCAACAGGCATTCATTTATTCTGCGCACAAGCCACTGTTTAACAGTATTTATTTCCAGAGTCAGAAATATTTGATTCCAATTAGGGACAGTAAATTGAAACTCAGGCAATGTCAAAGATGCAGGTCAGGCAATAATGAAGAGCTGCGTGACAAAGGACAGGGAGGGAGAACTCAGGAAAAACAATTGAGTTTCTAGTGGGCTCTTGGAAAAGTAGCTCTGTCTTAGCTAGTTTGGTGGTTTGAATAAGAAATACCCCAGATCTTGGACATTTGTATTTTTTGGAGAGGTTTAGGAAGTGTGACCTTATTGGAGGAGGAAGTACGTTACTGGCAGTGAGCTTTGAGTATTTAAAGCCTTAACATTTCAAGTTTGTTCTGTCTGCTTCATGCTTACAATTCAAGATATGAGCTCTCAGTTCCTTTCCCCGTCACACGCCTGCTGCTTGTTGCCATGCCTCTATCCCTTCATGGACTTTTATCACTCTGGAACCACCAGTCAGATAAATCTTTCCTTCTCTAAGTTTACTTTGGTGATAGTGATTTATCACAGCAACAGAAAAATAATGGATACAGCTGGTTCTAGTTTCATATCCAAGGGATGGATGCAATCATTCCTGCCAGTGTTGTGGGGACTTGAAATACTGTAGATGGAAGTTTCTGTCCTACCCAGTTCTGCAGCCATTTAGTCCCAACAAAACACACAGAGGCTTATATTAATTATAAACTGGTAGGCCTATTAGCCCAGGATTATTATTATTAACTAGCTCTTATAACTTAAATTAAAGCATAATTCTTGTCTATGTTTAGCCATAATTTAGTCTAAAATGCTCAGTGCGGCATTTTCACCTTGCTTCCTCTGTGTCTGGCTGGTGATTGTCTCTCTGCCTTTCCACTTCCCAGAATTCTCCTAGTCTGGTCACCCGTCTACTTCCTGCTTGGCTATTGGCCAATCAATGTTTTATTTAAATGAATACAAGTGACAAATCTTTACAGTACAAGAGCGTTATCCCACAGCAAAACATTGTGCACAAAGGCCGTAGGGACTCAAGTGAATGGTGCAAAAATCATGAATGAAATAGTGCATTCTAGCCACACACACACACACACACACACACACACACACACACACACACACACAGATTACACATGACAACCAGATATTAACATTATGGATCAAGTTAACGAAATAGTTCCATCACCTCAAAGATTCTTCATTTTGCCCTTTTATCTGCTTACATCTGCTTCCCTTCTACTCCCTGTCTTCATTGTTACTGCAGTGTAACTGACTTCTAACAACTGGGAACCTGTTTTCTGCTTGTGTTTTTGTTATTTAGAGAGTGGGACTGAATAGTATACAGTTTGGGGGGACCGGCCATTTTCACTTAGAGTATCTCTGGAGATTCATGCAGCTATCACACATATTAGCCACGTATTCCCTTTATTACTAGTTAGTGTTCTAGAGTAGGTATCACAATATGCTTGACTGTCCATTGATTCAAGACCATCTGAGTTATTTCCAACTTAGTGCTGTTATGATTAAAGCTGTTGTAAATCTCTGTATACAGTGGCATTGTACGCATTACTCTTCTTTTCTCCTGCATCCTTTTAAGCATTTAGAGTACTGCTATTATTTAAATTTAAGCCGCTTGATAGGTTCATAGTAATAGTTCATTTCAAATTTGCATTTATTTCCATAGAAACTAATGGTGTTGAGAATCTTTTGATGTGCTTATGTGACATGGTCTAAAAAGAACTAAAATCTGTTGTATTTATTCATAGTTTGTTTATTCGCTCCTCTCTCTTTCTTTCCTGTGGTCCAAGGTTTCTTTCCTTCCTATCTTCCTCCCTCCCTTCCTCCCTCCCTCCCTTGCTTCCTTCCTATCATTCATTTAGGGTAGGACACATTCTCTTAGTTTCCCTGTATTTGAGAATGTCTTGAATTCTTCTGCCTCCACATTTCTCTCTCTCTCTGTCTTTTTAACCATGATTTTGCTTTATAATTCAGATTGGTCTTGAATTTGCAGTCCCTTGTGCCTCAGTCTCCTATGTATTGAGATTATAGAAATGGACTACCATGCCTGGATCTTCATTCTTGAAGGATATTTTGCTAGGTATAGGATGCTGGGTTAACAGTTTTCCTTCCTTCCTCCTCTCTGTCCCTACCACTAGCCTTTTTTTCCTTCCTACTATCTCTCTTTCCTTCCCTCCCTCCTTTTCTTTCTCTCTTTCCCTCCCTCCACTTCTCCCTCCATCCATCCCTCCTTTCTTCCCTCCCTCCCTCATCCTCTCCCTGTTCTTTTTCTCCCCCTTTCTACTTAAAAAATAATGTGCTGTTTTCTTCTAGTCCTCACGGTTTTCAACAAGAAATCCACTCCTATTCTTATTGTTTTTCCTCAAAGATAAGATGTCATTTTCCTCTGACTGTTTCTAAGGTTTCCTTTTTATTTTAGAAGCTTGATTATGACATACATTTATATTTAATTATGATGTGTGTTTGTCTTAGGATTTCTACTGCTGAGATGAAACGCCATGACCAAAGCAGTTTGGGGAAGAAAGGTTTATTTGGCTTCCTCTTCTGCATCGTTCATCATCCAAGGAAGTCAGGACAGTAACTCAAACAGGACAGGAACCCGAAGGCAGGAGCTGATGAAGAAGCCATGGAGGGGTGTTACTCACCGACTTGCTCCCCATGGCTTTCTCAGCCTGCTTTCTTATAGAACCCAGGACTACCAGTCCAAGGATGGTGACACCCACAATGGTCTGGGCCCTCCCCCATTAATCACTAATTAAGAAAATGCTCTACAGGCTTGCCAATAGCCTGATCTTATGATCTTATGGAGGCATTTTCTTAATTGAGGTTCCCTCCTCTCAGATGACTTTAGTTTGTGTCAAGATGACATAAAACTATCCAGCATAGCATTTATGGGGCTTGATTTTGTCATATTCAGAGTTCACTCAACTTCAATTTTTTTTTAAATTTGAGCCAGGCATAGTGACACATGCTTTTAATCCCAGCACTGGGGAGGCAGAGGCAGTTGTATCTCTATGAGTTCCAGGACAACCTGGTCTACATTGTAAGCTCCAGACTGCTAGGATTACATAGAGAGATCCTATCTCAAAAAACAAAAACAAAGAGACAGAAGATTTATTTCTGTCTGTGTGCCCCTGACTGAGTTTATGTGTCTCTGTGTAGGTATCTGAGAAGGCAAGAAGAGGCATGACATCCCCTGGAACCAGAGTTATAGTTATGAGCGGCCTGATGTGTATGCTGGGAACTTCTGTCACCTGCAAGGGTGATACCTGCTCTTAACTGCTGAGCTATTGTGAGAGCCAAAGTTACAATTTAAGTTTTAATTTTTGTCCCTAAGAGAGCCATGAATCAAAAATGCATCTAACCTGTAATTCCCTTGCCAAGGACAGATAGTTCCTGAATTCTGAAGGCTGTTGCTTATAGGAGATAATAAGCCACAAGTTTTCACTCCTGCAAACAAGTTTGTTTGACACACATGCACCGACTATGCTCGATGGTACATGTGGGTAGCAAATACGTCAGGATGTATGTTTGCCCTTGATTCGACCTGATGGGAAATTCGGTGAATTGTGGCTTTTGTCTTTTTAAGCCTCTGCAAAACATGAGCCATGGCCATTTCCTGGGAATCTTCGAATGGTCCTGGCCAGAGCCCATCCTCCTGGCCAGTATTTAATCAAAGCTTCTTTAAAGTAGGCTCAAAATTGTGGTAGTGGTCTTATTCTCAACCAGTGGTCTTAACACGACCTCTCTAGCTCTTCACCCAGCTTTTAAAAGCTGTAGGTCTATGCCCCCCTTTTTTTAAAACTCAGAAACTTTCAGTCATTATTTCTTTTAGTACTTTTCAGAATCATTCTCTTTCTCTCTTGTTTTAGAATATTAATTAAAGATATGTTGCATTTGTTTATGCTGTGGAACATTTTTCCCCCTTCTTTTTTTCCATTCCTCCTTTCCCTTTTAATTGATTTTGCTGAGCTACAAACCCCTCTCTGATCCCCTCCCTCCCCCTACCCCCAACCCTCTTCCATGGTCCCCATACTCCCAACCCACTCAGGAGATCCTGTCCCCTTCCACTTCCCATGCAGACTAGATCCATGCATGTCTCTCCTAGAGTCCCCATCACTGTCTAGGTTCTCTGGGATTGTGACCTGTAGGCTGGTTTTCTTCGCTCCATGCCCAAAAACCACTTATGAGTGAGTATATGTGATAATTGTCTTTCTGGGTCTGGGTTACCTCTCTCAACACGATGCTCTCCAGATCCATCCATTTGCCTGCAAATTTCAAGATGTCATTATTTTCCTCTGCTATGTAGTACTCCATTGTGTAAATGCACTACATTTTCCCTATCCATCCTTTGGTTGAGGGGCATCCAGGTTGTTTCCAGGTTCTGGCCATGACAAACAATGCTGCTATGAGCACATGTCCCTGTGGTATGCCTGAGCATCCGTGGGTATACACCCAAAAGTGGCACCGCTGGGTCTTGAGGAAGGCTGCTTCCCAATTTTCCAAGAAATCACTACGCTGACATCCAAAGGGGCTACACCAGCCTGCACCCCACCAGCAATGCAGGGGTGCTTCCCCTACCCCATAACCTCCTCAGCACAAGCTGTCATCAGTGTTCTTGATCATGGCCATTCCCACGGGTGTAAGATGGAATCTCAGAGTTTCAAACATTCTCTTGAAGTTATTTTTAGGTCATTTTCTTCTGCTTCATCTATATTTGGTTGTTCAAGTCGTGCTGTTGTAGGATTACTAGTTTTTACTGGTATTGTGTTGCTCTTTGTGGTGTTGCATGTGTTCTTACCTTGCCTACCCAGCTTTTCATCTAATAGATGTAGTTGGAGCTGTCTGTGACTCTGGTGATCAAACTTCCCAGTGTCAGTGGATCCAAGGCTCAGATGGTTGCTCCTAATGGTGCAGTCAGGGCTACGGTTCCAGTCACCCCGTTGGTCACTTCATGTTCCTGGAGATCACTTGGCACTCCTGGGGTTTGCTCTGTTCCTGTGGAGTTTGCTGTCTCAGGCTTGGTCCGGCCTAGGTTGCTGGCTCAGTCCTGTTTCCGTAAATGTCCCTGGTCTGGATCCACTGCTGCAAAGGTTCCTGGCTTGGGGTTGGTCCTGCAAAAGTCTCTGGCTCCAGTCTACTCCCTCAGAGATCCCAGACTCACACCCAGACCCGCAGAGGTCCTGGCTCAGGTCTACTCCCTTGGAGGTCCCTGCAGAGGTCTCTGGTTCTTGCTTACTCCCTCTGAGATCCCAGACTCACTTCTGGACCCAGAGAGATCCTGGCTCAAGCCTGTTTCTTTGGAGGTCCCAGATTCATGCCTGGACCCTCAGAGGTCCTGGCTCAGGTCTACTCCCTTGGAAGTCCCAGACTCATGCCTGGCCCACAGAGGTCTCTGATTCCTGCTTATTCTCTCAGAGATTCCAGACTCACACCCGGACCCACAAAGGCCCTCTCTGTGGAACATTTTTTTGATGATGCAAAATGTTGCATTCTTTTATGCTGCATTTGTTTAACTCTATGAAGTTGTGTTAATTTGCTTGTCTAATGCACTTGATTAGTCTAATAAGGAGCTGAACAGCCAATCACAAGGCTGGATAGTTTCTATCAGTCTGCTACCCAGAATAACTCTTATGATTATTCCTTTGCTTTCTCTGTTTTGCTAGGAGCCCAACTACTAAGTTTTTTGTCTCACACATATTTTTTAAATTTCAAGAAAAATATCAGCTAACTGTATGTGTGCATGTGCATATATACAGGCATGAATGCCATGGCATGAGTGTAGCAGTTAGAGGACGATTTGGTAGGATTGTTTCTCTCTTTTTACCATGTGGGTTCTGGGGGTTAAACCCTGGCCACGAGACTTGCTAGCAAGTGCCTTTAGCCACAAAGTCATCTCACCGGCCCTAGTTTCAAAACCGTTGTTTGTTTTTTCTTTGTACATTTATTTCTTGGTGAGATCTTCTGTTTTCCCATTTTTCTTCCCCCTAAACCTTATGAGGACTGCGCCTTCAGTATTTTGGTTTGCATGGTTTCTTTTGTACCACTATGGCTGCTTTGATCCTGCCAGGTGAAGGAAGAAGTCCAGCCTTCTGTTTGACACCTGCTGACATTAAGACAAGGACTTTTCACTACTGCTAGGTAGGAGATTTGTCTTCCTTTCTGGCCTTCACTGACTTTGCAGGGGTGAGGATCAGTGTTCATTATCACCTGGCAGGGATAGAATGAAGTTCCTGGCCTCCTGCTTAGCCTTCTGTGGTACTGTCTGAGCGAGAATGTTGGGACATCTGGGTACAGTTTCATGCAGTGGGAATTCAGGCTTCCCACTTTGCTAATATTGGAGGCACAACAACAGATTTAGTGTTGTGAGAAGTAGAGTAGCCTTTGGTTAAAGTTCTCTGTCTTGCTAGGCTTGTTCTTTGATAACCTTTAGTAGAGGTTGTATATGGGGTTTTTTTTTTGTTGTTGTTGTATATGTGTGGTGGGATGAAGTGCTAGAGAATGAACCAAGATGTTTTGCAGAAAAAAATTCTTTTTGTTATTATTAGCATATTTTTAAAAAATTGATGGGAGTTTTCATATCATGTACCCCAATCCCGCTCATTTCCCAGTCCCTTCGTATCTACCCTTCATCCTTGTAGAGTGTTCCCCTTAAAGGAAAACTAAAAAAGAAATAATAAAAATAATAAAATAAAAACTTCAAATAAGAATATTAATTAACAAACAAACAAATGCTTCACTCCTCCACCTTTCCTGCCTCTCCATCACCTCTTCATTCTTGGTGGGATTGGGAGCTGCTGTGTATTGTGCAGTAAACCATTTTGTCCACACAGATTTACTTGCAAATATTCATTATGTAACGTGTTGTTAGTCCGGTTCAAGGCCTCTGTCTTCTGGCACACTGTCAATGCTGGACCCTCGCCTGAAACTCCTCTCAGATATCCTGCAGTTGCCCCAGTCCTGGGGATCCTGAAGCTATGGTTCTGTAGGTCCAGGCTCCTCACATGCTCCAGCAGGTCATAGATGGGGTAGATGTTGGAGTACCCACTCAAAGCCCTGCTTGTGTGTCTTGTGGTAGCTAGGTTGTTCTGATCAGGCTACTAGGACCACCCTCCTTCAGGTAAGGGTGGAGCCAACTCTCTCACACCTGTGGTGAGGGGTGCAGCCAGCTTTCCCAAGTGTGGGGGGACATCTTTCCTATTAGTGGTGGGGCCAGCTTTCCTGTGCCAGGGCCATCAGGGGTATGCTTTCCCAGGGGTGGGGTCAGCTATCTGGTGAGGGGGCCCTCCACCCCAGGACTGTGAGGGGCAGGGCCAGCTCAACACAGCCCTTGTACTTTAACACATGATTTAACACATGGTTTGCATGGGCCCCTGTAGTAACATGAGCAATAGACATCAATACAGACCTCAGATGTGGCAGGACCATGCACCCAGACAAGGCCATCAACAGCAGTGTGAGCCCAGATGTCATCATGACTGGATAGTAGCACAGACCTCTCAGATTGTCATGGGCCCAGCAGCAGCATGGTCCCTGGACCCCAACATGACCCCAGGTGGCAGTACAAGCCACCCTGATCTGTATGGCCCTGGTGGCAGCATGACCCTTGGGCAACAACATGGCCTCGGGTGTTGACCTAGACCCTGGGCATCTGCACTTTGGCAGAAGAAGTTTCAAGATAGCATAACCTTCTGGCTGTGGCATGGCTACCCCTCATTGTTTTTAGTGCACTTATAATTAGAATTCAAAGCAGGAATATTTGAAAAAAATGTGTTTGGGAAAGGAAAAAGTGGATGAATTATAGTTATGGACAGCAAAAGCAGGGTGTTGGCAAAGGTAGCTGCAATTGTGGAAGACCTTGGTGCTATTAAGAAGAGAAACCTTGCATTTTGCCTTGGGATTATAGGAAAGGTGCCCCAAAGGCAAAACTCTACCCACCTAAGGCTCCAACATCACAACACAAATTCATCCTAAAGGAGAGAGCCTGAACTGAAGTGCCACCACAGGTGGTCCCCACTCCAAAATAGCCACCCAGGGAAGTGTTTGTGTTGTTACCTGCTGGCCTGCCCTGTCTTCTGGATACCCTGTCCCTTTAAGAGACAAGCCCCGCCCACTCCCAATCTCCCCCTCCTTTCTCCTTTCTCCCTGTCCTGATCTCTTGCCTCCTTTCCAGCTCTCTTTCTGTCCATCCTTCTGAAGAGGCAGCTTCTGCCTCTCTCTCTTCTTCCCTTCCCCCTTCTTCTCTTTCTTTCTCTCCCCCCACCACTAAATGAACTCTATACCCAAGCTCTCTCTGCATAGTGTATCTGTCTGTCTCCTATCCGCCGGCCTCAGCTGCCTCTTGCCCCTTGTGGGACTGGTGTTGGGTCACCCGTATCATAAATGATAACATTGGTGCATGACTCAGCCAGGGACTCTGGACCTGGACCACCTTCCAACTTCCTGTGCCTGCTCCATTGCTGCAAATGGTAAGGTCCCCTTCTAGTCAGCTTTCATTGACATTCATCTCTGGCAATTCCCCATGGCTGAGGACTGGGATCTTGTTTCTCATGTCTTGGACTGTAGTCCCTTGGCCATTCAGAGTGGCCCCGGTCCCCACCATCGGAGCTGACGAGCCTGACCTATGACTCAACCCTTGCTCTGTCTCAAAGACATTTGCAGACAGCTGGCCTTTGGGTCTCGTCTCTCTCTAAAACGTCTTCAGCCATGGAAAATAAACTTTCAAATACTATCTGTCCAACCTTGCCCGGGGATGTCTTTTAAAGACCCTAAGACCTCTAAGCTTAATGCCTTGCTTACAGATGCCTAGCCTCACCCACCTTTGCACTAACAAATAGTCCACACACCCCTTAAATAGCAACCTAAAGTGTGAGCTTTCTAATTTCTATCAGCTAACAGGCAGATATAAAAGTTTCTGTCCAACCATGCTAAACTCTGCCCAGCCAGCATCTCACACCTGTCCGCTTTTCCTTTTGCTGGGCAGCTATTCCCATCCCACTCCCTGCCTGTCAACACCCCTTTTCTTGCTCCTATTCCTTTCCTCACTCCTGTTCTGTCTCTGCCACTGCTACATCTGCTGGTCCCGCAGGAACCACCAACACTGGTTCCAGTCCTAGCCCAGTGAAGTGGCTGTTGCAGTCCAGGGCTGCCACTGGGCTGACGGTGCAAAGTAGTTTTCCTTTCTACTTCATGTATGAAAGAATGTGTGAATGGTGTGTCCACACGGATATAATTCTGTTTTAAATGTATATTTATCTGTTTAAAATTCCTGCCACAACTCTGAAAACATGTTTCTCCATGCAACACTTGATTGCTGCCATCTTGACTAAAGGCAAGGAGGGCAGGTCAGATGACCTCATCACCATCTTGACTAAGGGCAGGTAACCAAGTTGCCATCTTTACTGAGGTACTCCTTTACTGTCTCACCATCTACTCATGTTTTTGTCTCTAAATTCCTCTTACTGACTCTGTTATACATGTGTTTTGCACAGTGGCGTGCTTTCCGTAGGGCCCACCAGAGCATCTGCTTCACCCAACTCCTGTTTAATATATGTGTGTGTGCATGCATGTGACTTTTGAGTTAACTTTTTATGTGAATATGTTAGCTTTAACTCTGTGTATATATGTGGATGAAACTTAAATCCAGCTGTGCATATTTGTACATGTACTTACTGTTAAATGTCTTAAGTAGTCTGAGTCCTAATGAGCTCTGTTCACTGTATCTCATTCCAGACTAAGAAAGCATTAAGTCTCAAATATTTAAATTGATAATGTACTTTTAAATCTGTTATAACATACTGTATATGCAGTCCAACTCTGCTTTAATATATATTAAGCTGTTCTTCACTGTTGTCAGTTTTACTATTAAGCTTCTATTGCAAACAGTTTTCTTCTTTGACTTTCACAAGTATAAATCCTACCTGTTAAGTTAAAAACCAGTATAGTCAAGCTTGGACTCAGCTCTCCAGGTAGATTCTATACTGTAGTTATAATTCATCTATACCCGATAAACAGCCCTCAAGTGCTCAGAGATCTGGGGAATATGGCCTTTAAATGTTTTATTATTATTATTATTATTATTATTATTATTATTATTATTTTGGTGGTTTTTTGAGACAGGGTTTCTCTGTGGCTTTGGTGCCTGTCCTGGAACTAGCTCTTGTAGACCAAGCTGGCCTTGAACTCATAGAGATCTGCCTGCCCCTGCCTCCCAAGTGCTGGGATTAAAGGCGTGTGCCACCACCACTTGGCTTAAATGTTTAATCATTAAAAGGCTTTTCATAACAGAGAGACAGGTTGACTCCTAGCAGAAGCACCCCATTTTCTCCAAAGAAGACAGAAGACAAATGAACACAGAATGGGCACAGAACAACGTCCATCCGCAATTCACTTCATTAAGTGAAAACACTAACCACTGGGAAAAACTGCCTTTCATCTAAACTGAAGGTCTCCAGACAGTGGATAGAATTGGTGAAATCAACAGCCTAGCTGCTCAGGGCAAGGTAGACTTGTCTTCCTACAGATTTCTTAACCCACAGGATCTTCTAAAGCCTGGCAGGCCCTGCTTCTAACTACAGAAGACAAGCACAGTCCTGACTGCTCAGGGCAAGGTAGACTTGTCTTCCTACAGATTTCTTAACCCACAGGATCTTCTAAAGCCTGGCAGGCCCTGCTTCTAACTACAGAAGACAAGCACAGTCCTGATGCCCCTGCCCTCGATGACCATGGACAACCCTGAGGAGTGGCTCTAGATAACCAATCAAGTAAACTGTCATTCGAGTAAAATCTGTCATTTTTTAAATTAATAACTCAAGTAAAATTTTATCCTTCTCAAAGATCTCTGATGCAGTTTGACAGCTGAGAGGTTTTGCCAGTTTAAAAAGGGCAACCTCACCAAACAAATTTCAGTATAACTTCTTAACATGTTCTAAATAAAAGATATTTTAAGATATACAAATGCAAATTATTAAGGTGTGTACCTGTAAGTTATAAAGGTCTGAGGACAAATGCAAGTTATCAAATTTCTCTCTTATGCTGCCATTCTTAGTCTTAACATTATCAATAAAATGCTGATAAGCCATTAATCTAACTCTGGCAGAATACTACTACTACCACTACTACAAGATCAAGATTTTAAATTCTCTTTGGTCTGGTGTGGGAAGTCCTTCTGTATATGTGTTGCTTTTATCGGTTAATAAAAAAGCTGCTTTCAGGCCAATGGCTTAACAGGATATAGCCAGGCTGGAATATATATATCTATATATGTAGATATAGATATATAGATATAGATATATACACAGAATAGGTGGAGCCAAAGAGACGCCTTGTAGCCCTGCCAGAGGCAGACGCTGGGGACGTAACTTTACCCGGTAAGCCCACAGCCACATGGCGATACACAGATTAATGGAGATGGGTTAGTTTAGGATATAAAAGCAAGCTAGAAATATGCTTAAGGTATTGACCAAACAGTATTGCAAATAATATGGTTTCTGTGTGTTTATTGCAGGACCGGGAGGACAGAAACCTCTCCCATCACTGGTCATTTTCTAAAGATAATTTTCATTATACAAAACTTCTGTCACAGTCATTCTGGTGTAATACGCTGCTGTTTATACAATGTATGTGTCTAAAACTTAATGTTTTACAAACTCAAAGAATTCTTGTGAGTTCCAGGGAGCTGAATTGAAGGATTCACCTTAAACAGGTCAGATATATCCCTCTCTCAATTCCCTGGTCTCCTACTAAATTACCAGGACCTAAAGAAAAATTTTTTCTTCCTAAACATAACCTTGTCCTCTGCTCTATCAATACCTCACCAGGTCCAGGAGACATCAGACAGTTCCACACCACAAATCCTGTACAGAAGTGAAGCAACCAGATACTAGGTGACCAGCATCCCAGCTTTCTCAGGTCTCCCAAGACTCCGACATCCACAGATAAGCAGAAAGCAGTCTTGAGAAACCAATGCCCTCATCCCCTTAACCTGCCATGCCTAACTCCTCGCCTTTTTATTATAAGAGAAAGGTGGGAATGTTGTAATGTACTGGCCTGGCCTGTCACCTGGGTACCCTGTCCCTTTAAGAGACAAGCTCCACCCACTCCCAATCTCCCCCTTCCTGCCAAGCCAAGCTGATCTCCTGCCTCTTCTCCAGTTCTTTCTTTTTCTTTCTCTCTCTCTCTTCATCCTTCTGAAGAGGCAGCGTCTGCCTCTTTCTCTTCTCCGCTTCCCTCTTCTTCCCTCTCTTTCTCTCCATGAACCCACTAAATAAACTCTATACCCAAGCTCTCTCTGCATAGTGTATCTGCCTGTCTCCCATCCAAGGCAGCCTCAGGTTACTTGCTGCCACCCCTCGGGACTGGCCTTGGGTCACCTGCATCGTGAATGATAACAGTTTGTCCAGGTTCAGAGACAGGGCATCCAGAGGCTACTACAGCTGTGATCCAAAGGGATAAGGCTACATCTCAAGCTGGCAGCAGTACTTGGCATTATCTAAATTGTGCTGGAATGCAACAAGGTTTCAAAATGTTACTGACACCGGCAGGATTAGATTTCTTGCATGGAACTCCTATGTGCGCTGTGCAAGAAGCTTCAAAGGTAAAACCCAAGTTGTAGTAGAGACCTCAGGATATTAGAGATGCCAGAAACATGGGCATTCATGAAGGCTCTGTTATGCCAAGATCCGCAGAGTCTACCAAAAACCAACAAGTAGACCGAGTCCTGTATGTAAAAGCAAAGAGCCTTTATTTTATGCAGGTTTGTAAATTTGGTCTCTCCGCATGTTCAATGTATTGGAATAAGCAGAGAGCCTTGAGTTCAGTTAGAGTTGGGTTTTTATAGTAGTAAAGGTGGGGGTGAGGGGTCTCTGAGGTTCAGGACCCTTGATTGGCTGACATTTGTCTGGGGTGTCCTGGTGAGTGTGCTGGCAGGTGATCTTATCTACAATGGTTGGAATGTTAGGAATTTCCTTTGGATGGTCTGTTCCTAGGTGGTGCCAGCTTATGACTTTTCCTAGAACCCGGTGCTGCCTGCTATGGCAGCTGTGCAGCATGGGCCCCATGTGTGGCCAGGCTGCCCTGGGCCCCACAGAAACATATGCTGTCATCACAAGCCCTAGACACTAGACATGGCACTGCAATATTTCATGTTTGTTTTTGTTTGGTTTCAGTGTTACTTTGTCCCTGATTCTTCCCTTTTAGGATGGGAATAAATCCTTTCTTTCTTTCTTTCCTTCTTTCTTTCCTTCTTTCTTTCTTTCTTTCTTTCTTTCTTTCTTTCTTTCTTTCTTTCTTTCTTTCTTTCTTTCTTTCTTTCTTTTTTAAGACAGGGTTTTCTCCGTGTAGCCCTAGCTGTCCTGGAACTAGCTCCTATAGACCAGACTGGTCTCAAACTCACAAGGCGTGTGTTACCACTGCCCAGCTAAATCTTTTGTCTTAAGGTATGTTTTATCAGGTATTTGGTTATGGCAATGAGAAAAGTAACTGATACAGCTGCCTTCCTTTCCTGACAATTCAGTCTTCCTATGCATGCTTTATATTTAGTGTAGGGTTTTTAGCTGTGTGTTGAAAGAAACAGAAAAGTATGTGTATTTCTTCTTCAACCAGCGGGGAATATTTAAGATCTAAACTACGTGGACTAGAGAGATGGCTCGGAGGTTAAGAAGAACTGGCTATTTTTCCAGAGGTCCTGAGTTCAATTCCCTGCAACTACATGGTGGCTCACAACCACTTGTAATGAGATCTGGTGCCCTCTTTTGGGGGTTTAGGCATACATGTAGGCAGAATACTGTATACATAATAATAAATAAATAAATCTTTAAAAAAAAGAAGATCCAAACTAGCAAAGTCTTTCTTCCATCAGACAGCTTGAGTAGAGGCCTAACTTGAGTTTTTAAAAAGTGTTTGGTACTCATTTACATTTTACTTTATGTGTATGAATGGTTTGCTAGCATGTATGTAGGTGATAGGAACTAAACCCAGTTCCTCTCTGGAGCAATAAGTACTTTCATGCATGGAGATTTCACTCTAGCCTCTAGAGGCCCAATTTGAAGTTGTTCCTGTTGTACTTCCAGTATCTGCCAGACATAAATTGGAGTGGGAGTAATTAACCAATTGTAGGGCAAATTTCCCAGACCCCTGCCTCTTCTCCCTTGGGTACTGATTTTATCTGTCTGATTGTAATGTTTCTCCTTCCAACCTTAGCCTGTGAGGAGAGGGAATACAGCCAGTGTGATCACTTATCTGGGATGACAGCAACTAAACATGAAAAATGTGCTGGGAGAGACAAAAGGACAGTGATCAGAAAGGCTTTTTCTTTCAACCTAAATCATGATGTTTTGGGCGTCGGCTAGAATTTTCCATGTTATTTATAACTGTCCATCCCTGTTAGGGGTTATATGTTTTATCTAAAAATAGATCATCACTTCCTAATCAGATGATAAATGTGTGTCCCACATAGAAGCACCATAGTTAGCCTCCTCATTAGCAGACGTTCAGGTGAATAATGAAACTATTACTAGCAAGGCATTGGATCAGGTAACTCAAGATGATCAGTGTTCAGATGTTGGGCTCTTTAGATTTTCTTGGAACCCTTTATGTTACTGAGGTAACCCTCATTACCTGGATTCTTCATGATGACATTTAAATTACCTCTTACTGCCAGCATGCACTGGAATTATGCTGCATCTTGTTGGAGTTTGTGCTGGGACCAGGTTCTTTCTCTTCCATTCTTCTTAGGAGATTTCAGTGATGCATCAAAGCTATAGGCTTAGCAGGTGGCCAAAACTCATCTTCTCTTTCCACTTTTAGACAATTCTCAGAGTACTGTAGCTGATGTGGAACTACCCACTGCTTCTTAATCCTAGCTTCTCATTAATGATATCTGAGAAGTAGTGCTGTGGCCAAGAGACATTCTGTGCCTGTGTCTCTTGCTTCCCTGTAACTGCCTCACCATCCATCCCCAGTGCCTTAACCAGTTGCTAGTACCTCATAGATGGCTAATGAAAAGTCAGTTGACTGCCTGGAACCAACCTGTTGGCATTTCCCTTCTGGGTGAGGCCTTTTGCGTTGCTGCTCTGTTCTGAGTGAACCATATGGCTCTGCAGTAACTAAGCGAGTCAATAAAAAGCCTGCTGTTTTCAAAGCAAGTGATCTTATGAATGAAACCCAGAGCAGGAACACAATTATTCCACCCGAAGAAAGAGACTAATTAAACACGAGACCGCAGTGTGCACATTTACAGGGAGAACTGAAGGTGTCCAGCTGTGGGGAGTCACACTGCTCATTCCTAGGGTAGGGTGAGAGGGGGAAGTCTTCATCGTGTTTGTTAGTGATCAAAGATGCTCTTAAATTCAGCCCTTTTGTTAACCATGCGATGAATGAGGCTGACTTAGTGGGACATTTCAAACAGCTTGAATTAATTATGAATTGCTTCAAATGATCAACTAGCCTGTATCCAGCTCTTTCCATGCTTTTGCACGAAGGGCCAGAGGCAGCTCAGCTCACACCATATGGTGGCAAATAGGTAACAAAAGCAGGCTTCATGTCATTCTTGAGAACCACTTGGGAATGTCTTGTCTGAGTCTAGCTCCTTCCTGGCTTTGTAGTAGTATCAGAATTATGGTAGACACTGAAGAGGCCATCCATCCCAAGGACTGTTCCTGTTTCAATACTGAGAGTTCCTTGAACTCTCAAACCCTAATTGCCAGAAACAGGAATAAAAGTCGTAGAAGAACTACAAGATCCAGTTGAGACAGAGCTCAATACAACCCTGTTTTGAAGTTGAGCGGTACTGAGTAGGTCGTTCTCTTTCTGTGACTACCTGACTTCTGATGGTGGGAACCACAGGTGGCCTTTTAAAGATGCCTTTGCTTACCCTTGTTCAGTACCTGGTCTGAAATTCATATAGGAAAAAGCTTGGCCTCTGGATTTGGGGATCTGAGTGTGTTTTCTCATTTGAGCTTGTGTTAGTCACATGGCCTAGGGAAGTCATCTACCTGTTCTGAGATTCAGTTTCCCTAAGCAGTGAGGATACTAAGAGCACCCCAGAATTTTGCAACAAGCATCTAATGAGGCAATATGTGTAATGTTGTAAGTGACCAACACGTAATCACTGGTATAATAGCTGATGGGCGTGGTTGGGGGTAACACTGCCCAAAGCTATGTTCAGATCTCCTATGTTCTTCTATGCACAGAGATGGTGGAAACTTGTCTTGCATGAGGCAGAGAGACTTTGGTTGGATGCTTTGGATCCTGCTCTCAAATAGGTCAGATAAGTTATCTGGGCAGGGAAAGTGGGAAAGGAGACTATCCAGACCCCTCCAAATGTGTTTAGAAGCATGGTGGAATCAGCCATCCTTTCCCCTATTGGTGATAATGTATGTACCCAAATATTTATGGAACTGGCTCCTCCTTTGTGATTACATGACGTAGACGGTCAACAGGTCTGTGGGACTGAAGCAGCTCGGAGAGCACAAGCTACCTAGCTCATTCGTTCCACTCTGTCCCCTTCATCTCCCCATGGTCTTCCCATGGCTCTCCTTCTGGGTGGGGTCAATCAGGTCTTTCACAGCCATATGTGTAAATCTGAATGAAATTTTCTCTTTTGGCTATTATTAATGTGAGGAGAGATCTTTGGGGGCAGTTTAGTCTCTGCAGATTCTTTAAAGATATTTTGAATTTTTTGACAGTTCTATATATGTATAAAATATATATTGAGCATACCCAGGCAGAATCCTCCTCTTACCCCTTGTGGAGCCCCCCACAAAATAATTTCCACTCCTACCTTCTTGTCCTCTTCTTTTTCTTCTCTTTTTTTTCTGGGTGGAGGGCACATCCAGTTAGTACTGCCTACATAGGCATGAGTGTTGGGCCGCTCACCCAAGTGTGGATAACCTACCAGCCGCCGCACTCCAGAAGAAAAATTACTTCCTCCCCTAAAGTAGCTATCAATTACCAATAATCCCTTAGCTAGGGGTGGGACTTCATGAGTCTTTTGATGTGGGAGTCCCCTCTGTGTGCTGTGATTACCATTAATGAATAAAGAAACTGCCTTGGCCTGTTGATAGGGCAGAACTTAGGTAGCCGGGAAGGACTGGACTGAATGCCAGGAGAAAGAAGGTGGAGTCAGAGAGACGCCATGAAGCTGCCAGAGTCAGACATGCTGAATCTTTGCCGGTAAGCCACTGCCACGTGGTGATATACAGATTAATAGAAATGGGTTAAATTGATATAAGAGTTAGCCAATAAGAAGCTAGAGCTAATGGGCCAAGCAGTGTTTGAATTAATATAGTTTCTGTGTGATTATTTTGGTTCTGGGTGGCCAGGACAAACAAACAGCCTCTTCTAACAGTCTTTCTCCTGTAGTATTGACTGACTTGATCTTGTGTAATTAACCATAGCTGCTGTGAGTTCATGAGTGGAATGGCCCTGTCATGTCCAGAATATAGCTTTTTTAGCATTCTTCCCTATATTTTGGCTATTACATTCTTTGTGCCCCTTTCCCTATGCCTTGTGGGGTGGGGCAGGTGGGTGAGTTGATATAAGTGCCCCATTTAGGACTAGTGCTCAATAGTTATTTATTCAGCACACTTTTACTATTTGTGAGTCTCTGAGGCATTGACTGCTGCCTACTGCAAAAGAAGCTTTGTAACCACATGCCTATAAACAAATGGTTAGAAGGCAGTTTGACAATACATCCATTTAGCAAAACAATACTAGGTCTTCCTCTAGGGTCAATTATCTTTACACTCTTGGGATTTTGATTAGATTTATATGGCCAGATATGAACTACTTCCTGTGGAACAAGCCACAAATCCAAGCAGAAACCAGTTACTCCGTAACAGCCATACCACTATTATACCGTAGACACATGTTGCTGAGCAGGTTGGTCATACAGCTTGTAGGGTCCACCATGGGTAAGTCCATTGATGACTTTTCTCACGTGGCTGCTTTCATAGCACCTTCTGGCTCTATAAAAGCTTAACCACCAGACAGGAAGTTTCCAAGTAAGTTCCACCTTGATTCCTATATGTTCTCCAATGAAAGAATGTAACATCTTCAGTAACAGGAGCATCCATCTAACTATGTAGGACAACGAAAAGCAATGTCAATAGCTTGTGTTGTCTCAGGGGATCTCTCGAGCCTCCATGATAAATATTCCTAGAGGCATCCCACACTTGGCACTGAGATTTTCATTTGATAACCAGTATTCTGGGAGAAGCATTATTCACCCATGCAAGGATGTTCAAACTCCGTTTGTTTTGTTTGTTTGTTTGTTTTGGTTTTTTGAGTCAGAGTTTCTCTGTGTACCTCCAGCTGTCTGGAACTCACTTTGTAGACCAGGCTGGTCTTGAGCTCACAGAGATTTGCCTCTGCCTTCAAGTGCTGGAATTAAAGGCGTGCACCACCTCACCTGCACTAAACTCCTTTTTTAAAAACTATGTTTTTAATTAGCTTATGAAAACAGTGGGATTCCATAGGCTTTTTCATATATATCCTTTTCATGTGTTTATTTCCCATTGTCTTTATGTCTCTTTGTGGTGAATAAATATTTTGATCAGCTTTTTAAAACGTATAGGTTCTCCCTCATTATTGGCCAAACAGTTGAGTTTTGAAAGTTCTATGTATAACCTGCATCCAGGATTTTTCAGATATATTTTTGTTTACTATTATTTTTCCATCTGTGTTTTGTAGTTGGAATTTTCTTTGGACCACCAACCAGCTCCCAGATAAAGACATGGAGGCTTATTATTAACTATGAATGCTCGACCTTAGTTTAGGCTAGTCCCACTGGCTGCTTAAACTTAATTTAACCTATTTCTATTCACCTGTGTTTTGCCTTTGGGATTTCTTTCACGCTGTATGTCCTGCTTTCCTGCTTCCTCTGTGTCTGTCTATCTGGCCCCAGTGTCTTTTTGTCATCTCCCCTCCCCCCACCCCCAGCCTAAATTCCTGCTCCTCCTTACTCTTCCTGCCAGGAAGTCCTGCCTATACCTCCTTCCTCACTGTAGACCATTCATCTTTTTATTAGACCAGTCAGGTGCCTTAGGCAGGCAAGGTAAAACAGCAACACATCTTCACATAATTAAATAAATGTAACACATTTTTATATAGTTAAACAAATATTCTGCAACAGCGTTTATCTCTTTATTTTCCCTCTTCAATCATTAGGTCTTCTTTTAATCCCTCTATTCTATTTCATTTATATGTTTGCTTCTTTTGATAACAGCATAACACTGTCTTGGTCACTGTAGTCTTTTCCACCTTTGACGTACTTTTCAAACCACTGTCCAGTCTTAGTTACTTTTCTATTGCTGTGATAATTCACCATCACCAAAGCAACTTAGAAAATGTTTAATTTAGTTTATGGTTTCAGATAGAGCCCGTCATGGAGCAAAGGAACCGCTGAGAACTCACATATTGATCCACAACCATGAAAGAGAGAGAGAGAGAGAGAGAGAGAGAGAGAGAGAGAGAGAGAGAGAGAGAGAACTCAATGGGAATTACATGAGTCTTTTTAAAAAAATATTTATTTATTATGTATACAATATTCTGTCTGCGTGTATGCCCACAGGCCAGAAGAGGGCGCCAGACCTCATTACAGGTGTTTGTGAGCCACCATGTGGTTGCCGGGAATTGAACTCAGGACCTTTGGAAGAGCAGGCAATGCTCTTAACCACTGAGCCATCTCTCCAGCCCCATATGAGTCTTTTGAAACCCCCCAAACCAGCCCCAGACCTCCTCCAACAAGGCCACACCTACTAATCCTTCCCAAATAGTCACCAGCTGGCACAAAATATTTAAATCTAGTAGCCTATGAGACCATCTCACTCAAACCATCACATCCTACAGTACTGAGAACTGATGGGTACCTGTCTTATTCCTGATTTTATGGGGGAAAGAATTTCAGATGATGATGATTGTTTTGTTTTGTTTTCTTTGAGACAGAGTCTCACTAAGTAGCCCTGACTGGTCTGGAACTCTCTGTGTAGATCAGGCTGGCCTTGACAGCATAGAAATCTGCCTGCCTCTGGCTCCTGAATGCTGGGATTAAAGGCCTGTGCCCCCATGGTCAGCTTTCTTTTGTCTTCATCATCATCATCACCACCATCACCACCATCATCATCAACTGAGACAGGATCTTGCTATGTATTTTTAAGTGTCCCTGAACTCACAACTTTTCTGCCTCAGGCTCCAAGTGCTCGGCTAACAAGGGAGCAGCACTGTGCTCAGGTTTTCACTTTCAATCTTTAAATATGTTAGCTCCAGGGTGTTTCTCTGTAGCTCTCTTTAAATATGTTAGCTCTAGGGTGTTTCTCTGTAGCTCTCTTTAAATATGTTAGCTCCAGGGTGTTTCTCTGTAGCTCTCTTGTAAGTTTGGGATTCTTCACTTTCCTCCTGGGTAATTATTTTTATTTTGAAAATTTATTTTTACTTAAAAACTATGTGTATGTATGTGTGTGGGTTTGTGCACATGCATGTGATGCCTACAGAGGCCAGAAGAAGGCATCAGATCCTCTGGAGCTGGATTCCATGTGTTTGTGAGCCCCTTGATGCCATGAGTGCTGGGTACAGAACTCCAGTCCTTTGCAAAAGCGGTGTGTGCTCTTAACGACTAAGCCATTTCTCCAGCCCTGGGAATTCTTTTAAAAAATAAGAGATAGCTGTTAATTTTTTTTGTCAAATACCTTTCCTGAATCTGTTGAGATAACTGGTTTCTGTTTATAGTTTATTAATATTGTGGAATAAATTGACCGATCTTTTTAAATGTTAAACCATTCTTTGATATCAAACCACTATCAAATCTCAAGATATAAAGCCATCATGTGTATTGTTTGATCAACTTAAAAAAGTTCATTTTGAGCCGGGCGGTGGTGGCACACGCTTTTAATCCCAGCACTCGAGAGGCAGAGGCAGGTGGATCTCTGTGAGTTCGAGACCAGTCTGGTCTACAGAGCTAGTTCCAGGACAGGCTCCAAAGCCACAGAGAAACCCTGTCTCAAAAAAACCAAAGAAAAAAAATGTTCATTTTGAGATGATTCGTTACTTGTTTTATTGACCAAAATTTTTGTAAATGTTGAATGTGCACACAAAAAGTATGTGTCTCCTGCCATGTGAAGTCTTTTGAGCACTGGTATGGCCAGGTGGACTGACAACCTTACCTCTTCTGGCTCAATAGTGGTGTGGGAAGTCCTTCTGTATATGTGTTGTTTTTAATTGGCTAATGAATAAAGCTATTTTGACCAGTGTCTTAGCAGAATAGAACAAGGCAGGAATTCCAAGCAGATAGAGGAGGAAAGAAGGCAGAGTCAGAGAGACGTTATGTAGCTGCCAAAGGAGAAAGACGCCTGTGGGAGCCCCCTGGAACCTTGCCAGTAGGCTACGACTTCATGATGATGCACAGGTTAATTTAAGATATAAGAGCTAGTTAACAATATGCCTAAGTGATTGGCCAAGCAGTGTTTTAATTAATATAGTTTCTGTGTAATTATTTCGGATCTGGATGGCCAGGAACAAACAAGCAGCCTCTGCCTACACAATACTGCTTGTGTCCTCCCTTGTGAAGTCTCCTGAATATCAGTGTGGCCAGGTAGTTTGACATTACCTCTTCTAGACCTGTAGTAAGAAGGGATTATTATAATATCTTTCTTGATTTATAGATTTTTTCCTTCTTGTATTTGACATTCTGCTACTTGAGACAGAAACATTTGGAATTATTCTAACTTCAGAAAAGGCTCTTTCCTCATTATGAAATACTCTATTTATTCCTGGCAATGTTCTTTGCTTGGAGATGTGTTATGCTTGCCTATAGTCTCAGCACTTAAAGGAAGAGGCAGGAGGATCAGAAGTTCAGGGTCATCCTCCCCTATGTAGTGAGTTTAAGACAAAGCTGGTTACAGGTCTCAATAAAAAGGTCACCTCACTTTCTTTCACATTGTTTCTGAGGAGAAATATGCTGTAATTCTTCTCTTTGTTCTTTTGTAAAAAGTGTGTCATTTTAAACTCTGACTGCCTATAAGATTTTATTGTTTGTAATTGATTTTGAACAATTTGACTGTAATGCACTTGGGAACTATTTTCTTTATGTTTCTTTGGTTTTATTGTGTTAAAGCCTTTGGGTCTATGAGTTAAAGTTTTCATTAAATTTGGAAAAGTTTTATTGAGGATTTCTTGAACTGTGTCTTTCCCTTGCTCACTCTCTTAGTTTGGGTTTCTATGGCTGTGAAGAGACACCATGACCACAGAAACTCTTATAAAGGAAAACATTTAGTTGGGGGTGGCTTACAGTTCAAAGGTTCAGTCCATTATCTATGGTGGGACATGGTAGCATGTGGGCAGACATGGTGCAGTAAAAAGAACTGAGAGTTCTATACACTGATCCACAAGCAGCAGAAGGAGTCTGTGTAGTGGGCATAGCTTGAGCATGTATAAGACCTCAAATTCTGCCTCCACAGTGACATATTTGCTCCAACAAGGCCACACCTACTAAACAAGGCCACACCTCCTAAGAGTGCTATTCCCTGGATACCAAATATCAAACATGACTCTGTGGGGGCCATATCTATTCAAACCACCACACCCTCCTGTTTCCTCTTTCTCTTCAGAGGCTCTATTACACATAGACTAAGTTGTTTAATGTCTCACAGTTTATTGATATTTTGATTAGTTTTTTTTTAAGTTTTCTGGTGTTTGGTCTCAGAGTCTCTTGTGTCTTTAAACTTCCTGTCTCCTGTCCTGTGCTCTCTCATACCCTTTCTCCCTCTGTCTCTCCCTTTTCTCTCCTCTCTTTTTCTCTTCCTTCTCTCTTATCATGTCTCTTCTTTTCCCCCTACCTCCCTCCCTTCCTCCTTCCTTCCCTCCGTCCTCTCTTTTCCTTCCTGTTCTAATTTTGCTGGCTTGCCCTGTCACCTGGGTACCCTGTCCCTTTAAGAAACAAGCTCTGCCCCTTCCCAATGAGGCAAGCTGATCTTGTGCCTCATCTCTTCCTCTTTCTCTCTCTCTGTCTGTCCTTCTGTTGAGGCAGCCTCTGCCTCTCCCTTACCCCTTCCTCTTTCCTCTCTTTCTCTGTCCCTCGCTCTCTTTCTCGCCCCCTCCATAACCCCTTTACCCTTATACCCTTCCCAGTACCCACTAATAAACTCTATACCCAAGCTCTCTCTGCATGGTATATCTGTCTGTCTCCCATCTGCCGTGGTCTCCCACCTGGACCTGCCAGGGTCACCTGTGCCATAAATCATAACACTTCCTCCTTCTGTCTCTTCCTCCTTCCCTTCCCCTTCCTTTCTTTCTTCTTTCTTTCAGATAGGACCTCATGGTATAGCACACATTGGCCATAAACTCCCTGTGTAGTTCAGGCTAGATTCAAACCTTCGGCCCTCCTGTTGAGCTTAAAGGTGTGTGCTGCCATGCTCCTGGTCCTTGCTGTTTCATTGTCTGTTTCCTGCTGACTGTAGGCTCTGTGTGAACAGGGATATGGCTCATTTTGCTGACTGTAAGCTTCCACACTTTTTTTAAGGTCCTCAAAATGGAATATTAAGAGGATTTAATGAGACACCAGTATTTTATGGGCTATAGGAGGGAGATCTGACTCAGATCCTGGGATCAGTTAAGGGAAAGATGGTTCCCTAGGGAAAGACACATGCCATTCAATTTAAAGAATTAATAGGAATTCGGCAGAGAGCACAAGGAGACGATTCAATAAGAGAAATAAAACCCAGACTCAGTTTGAGAACAAATGGAGAGCAGGATGGAGAGGGTAGAGGGACAGGTAAGAGCCTAGAGAATGCAGACAAAGCTAGACTCTACTTGTGAGGCGTTGGACAGCTTCCAAGGTCAGGCATGACCACTGGACTTTTGAGAAGATAATTATCTTGAATTTGAGGAAGATTATGATGGTTTACTCTTCCTTGTCAGCTTGACTGGCTTTGGAATCACCTAGCCAATACATGTCTGGGCATATCTGTGGGATGTTTAACTAGAGAAAACATAGCCTGAATGTAGGGAGCACCATCCCATGGACTGGGGTTCAGGATTGAATGAAGGGTGAAAAGGAACCATTCATCTCTCTCTGTTTCTTGAGGAGGCAGTGTGACCAGCTGTCCCACGCTCCTCTCACCATGGCTAGAGCTTCAATTGTGTTTAGACCAAGTGCGATGGACTGCTCCTTCAACTATGAGCCAAAATAAATCCTTCCTGTTTCCTTTGTCAAGGCAACAAAAAGAGTGACTAATAAAACTTAGGTGGTGGTGGCACACACTTTTAATCCAAGAATTTGGGAGGCAGAGGCAGATGGATCTCTCTGAGTTCAAGGTCAGCCTGGTCTACAGAGTGAGTTCCAGGACAGTCAAAGGTACACAGTGAAACGCTGTCTTGAAAAAACAAATGAACAAACAACCCTCCCGCCCCCAAACTTGAAAAAAAATAAAATAAAGCAATTTGAATGACCCAGACTTGGGTGAGGACCACAGAGGGCTTGGAGAAAAAGGGTAGATTGGAAGCCAAGTTCAGCATCTGACAAGATGTGGTTGATGTTGAAGAAGGCAGGAACCTCTCTGGATGACTGAAGACTGGGGAGGGGGTAGGCTCTCCTGTGCGAAAGGTTGAATTTGAGGTGCCATATTACACTGTAGAGCGCATGCCTTCCACAGAAGGATCTACAATTGGAGAGAGCCAGGCCAGTTACTCAGTGTTTGTGAGTCATTAGTATATAGAATTCAGGTGATGTGGTTAAAGATCTTAGAAGAGGCAGAAGAATCAATGGATCACTGGGTTGATGTTGGGGAGAATATATAATGATTTAGGGTGGTGTGAGGAAGGTGCAAGGAAGTCAGCCATCAAATCTGGCCAGTAAGACTTCCAGGAAGCAGATAAGAGTCACCTATGCCAAATGCCACTAAAAGATCAGCAAAGAAAATATTGACAAATGCCTTTAGCATTTATTGATATGGAGGCCACTGATGATTCTCACATGAGCAATTTTGGTGGGGGTGGTGGCGTGACTGGGTGGTAGGGGGTGGTGATGTGGGGAGTGATGGTGGGATGGTTGGGTGGTGGTAATACTGATGCAGATACAATAGACCTGTGAGACGGAGGAGTGGGGACAATTGATCCAAAGAAATCTGTGTATTGAAGGAAGCAAAGGAGGTAGTTGGAGAGCAAGGTGGGCAATGTGGGAGTTTAATTTCATTTGCCTTTTGAAATGGAACATCACAAAATATCATGTACACTGTTTTTAGCTGCAGTTTCTGCTTGAGATACAAGAATGGTCTTTGTGGAGTGATCTCATCTGTGAGTTCTTCAAAAAATTCCAAAGGGATTGTTTAGGAGGGACTAATGTGGTCCAAGAATTTTTGGGATTTTCATTCCCCAGGGAAGGGGGTTCTGGAAACCCAGAGTGGGAAATGTCACCAGCTAAGCCCAGCATTGTCAGGCTCAGTGGAAAGAGCAAGGTGGGATGGCTCCTGCTCCCAAGACCTCACATAGGCCTGATGGGAGAGGGCAATGGACAGCCAGATTAGATGCTGGGCAGTTTCTTATGGGGAGTGAGGCTGTAGAAGCAAGGGAGGGAACTCGTATTCATCCATGTAAAGTTTCTTTCTAGTCTCTTAAATACAGAGTAGAGCAGAGTTGAGGGGAAAGGGTAGGGGAATAGAAAAAACAGTGTGAGGCATAGACCTATAATCCTGGCACTCTCAAGGTGGAGATATGAGGATCAGTTCTAGGCTATCCTCAACTATATAGGGAGTTCAAGGCCAGTCTAGGCACATGAGACTCTACCTCAGAAAAACAAACCCCAGAAAATTTCAACCTAAGAAGTGTGTGTGTTCTCATGGTAGTAATTGTGAGGAAAGTGAGAGAGCTAACCATTCCCTCAATGTTCCATTTATGGGGAAAGACCACATCCGGGTGAGGGAAGAAAGGTGATTTTCCGGATGTGTTATCAGGAAGATCCAGAACCATGGTGAAGCCTCAGCCAAACCCCGTAATGTCACATTGAATCTCCTCTGTCTTTTGCCCCTTCTTAGGGCCCCTAGCTAATGGAAACTAGTATGAGTCAGACATTCAGCCAGTCTCACTCTGGGGTTTTTGGGCTACAGACTGTCATTAAATTAACTGAAGGTTTTCTGTATGGGCTTGGAGCAGTGATGCAGAGACATAGGATCTGTTGTTTGCTGCCCTGAGTACTCATAAATGTGATAATCCAATCAAGGCCTATTCTGTCATAGCTCCCTCACTCCTCCCAACCCAGCTTGGTCCACCCACATGGTCTCTAGCCCAGCAACCAGACGGATCTTTGAAATGGAACAATTAAATCTAAAGCAAGCTGTCTGAACTGATTTTTCCCCTTCATCCTCAGCCAGCACTGTGAACGCTCTTCCTAGCATTGTCTTCATTAGCAGCCAAGATAGTCTCGACAGGACTCAAACAGCTGGCTCCAAATTGTGCTCTCTGTGCTCTGAGTTGCAGGCTCATGTTTTTCTTACCACCTGCCTGGGATATCTCCACATCCCTCTTCTGACTCCCTGCTCCGAAGTCAAAAGCTTTGGGGCTTGCCCTCTGGTGTCAAGGACCTGGAAGCCACATCTGGCCACATAGCTACATAGCATACAGCCTGGGAAACCTTTACTTGAGCCTGGTGTCAGTAGCACCCCATGGAGTTGTGCTGGTGGCAAGTATTCATGGACTTTTAGCCAGAAAGAAGGGACTTGTCTGTGTGACTCTTCCAGGTTTTGTCTGCAAAACCAGGGGAGGGAGAGGGAGCTTCTTCTATAAGCCAGAGGGCTCTACTTTGTCACTTGCTTCCTTCTCAGCCCATAACTATATTCCTGGTTGGTGACCCCTCATCCAACCTCAAGTGTTTACCCAGGACCATGACGAAAAGGATAGGAACAGGGTACGAAGAGACTTTGGACAATATCCAGTGTAGGTTTTTGTACCATCTGTCTGTACTGCGGTATGGTATGGTATGGTGTGGTACAGTTCTGTACTATGTGTACTTCGGTACTATGCCTGTAGTGTGGTGCCTGCTCTATGAGGCAGTTCGTGAGTCTCGGGCAAGGGGCTGGAGATTGAAACACACAAACACACACAGAGACAGAGACATGGATCATCCTTGAATTCCCCAAGAATGCCCCCTTTATTGTATTCCAGGGCAGCTTATATAGGTATTCTTAACTGATAGCCATGCCCCAGCCAAATCCACCAGAAACCACTCTCCTGCCATCAGGAACTCCTGAGGGTCTCGCGCTCAGAGCAGCTGCAAACATAGGAAAACAAGTTGTTTACAGGAAATTCAGGGTCTGGGGATCCACAGTTCCTAACAGGTTTTTAGAACCGTCAAATGATAGTATTTAAGATGGGAAAAACTGAGGCTGGGAAGTGGTAAGGGAGGGCCTAAAAGCAAATTGGAGGCAGACCAAACATAATCTCCTTGTTGTCTCATGAGCACCTGTATACAGAGCTCTTGGGCCCTACCACAGTTCCTGTGGATTCTGGGTAATGGTTGATTGGTGGACTGAGCTAATGGGAACAATGGAGATACATCTAGGAAGTGTCTCAGTGTCAGGGTCATATAAGCTTCATCTGTACATCTTCAGGACTCAGCTCAGAGCTTGAGACACAACAGCTGCTCAGTATATGTTGTTAAATAAGTCAACACAGTTGGAAACAATATGAATCAGTCTTAAAACAAGGAGTCCACACCCCTGTGTTTAGTAGTTGTGGGGGCCAGCCATGATAAGCTAAGTATGGGCAGGTCACCTAAAGGAAGTTCTTTACTTCCAACCATTATCACCTGCCAGAATAGAACTCGGCCATCAATAAATTTAATAAAAGGTCTACGTCTCAGTACTTTACCCTGAGGCAATACCTGGTTGCAGAAAGAACCACAAACTGAGATTACCTAGCACCACCCCAAAACAGGAAATGTCTAGCATTCCAACTGCTGTAGATAGGACCTCCTGCCAGTACACACTCAACAAGACACCCCTAGACAAATGTCAGCCAATCAGGGGTTCTAAATCTCAGAAGCCCCTCACCCCTACCTTTACTACTATAAAAACCCATTCTAACTGAGCTCGGGGCTCTCCAGTTATTCTAATACGTTGGACATGTGGAGAGACTGAGCTTGATTAAAATAAAGGCTCTTTGCTTTTACATACAGGACTCGGTCTCCTTGTTGGCTTTTGTGGGGACTTCGCGGATTTGGGCATAACAGTAGTCATTTTGGGAATTTGAGAAAGCCATCCTTCCAGGACTTTGGGTATAGCTAAAGGAAGTTCCGGGGTGAGGAATATACTTCACTCACTGACTTGGGTGTCACGATACCCAGGCTCCTGCCCCCTGCCTTTCCGTCTATTGTGGGTCAAGTCCATTATCTTCTCTGGGCTTTACTTTTCCCTTGGGCTGTGTGGTCCTCCAAGTTCCTACTAGCTCTAGCATCTTGAGAATGAAACTGGGGACACAGAGCACAGAGGTCTGTGGTACTAGTCTTTATAGAAGTGTCTGGGGGAGGCAGAGAGCTCTGTATTCTTTCTAAACTTTTTCAGGCCAGAGACTATAGTGGGAAGCAGCCTGCATCTCAGGGATAGGAATGAAAAGGAAAGGAAGTGGAGCCTTATGTTCTGGAGTGACTGCCCAAGGAAGGAAGGCCATGGCATGGGGACAGGGCTGTCTGTACCATAATGCCCCTAGTGCAAGTAATACTCCAGCTCCACCACAGACGTGTTGCTGACCTTGGGTCATTAAGTGTCATTTCAAATGCTAACATTGCTGTTGCTATGCAGGGACACTTTAGGGGAGAGGACAGAACCCTAGAGGACATCAATTTATGGTTTAATGTCCTTTGTGGCCTCTGGAAAGAGTTTGATTGCATATGACTGTTGTGAATATTATTTTAACTGGGCAAGGATGTGTATATTTGTTTATGCTGCAGACTGTTGCTTTAACTGTGTAAAGTTATGTTACATTTATTTAAGCTGCATTTATTTAATGATGTAAGGATGTGTTACATTTGTTTGTGCTGCATCTGTTTAATTATGAAGAGGTGTGTTGTATCTGTTTCACCTTGCCTGCCTAAGGCACCTGATTGGTTTAATAAACAGCTGAACAGCCAGTAGCTAGGCAGAGAATGGATAGGTGGGGCTGCAGGCAGACAGAATAGGAAGTGAAATCTAGGCTCAAGAGAAAAGAAGGAAGAACTAGAGAAGGAGATTATGATGGACATGCTTGGGGAAGAAGCCAGGCAGATGCCAGGCAGACAGAGAAGCAGTGAAAGTAAGATATACAGAAGTAAGGAAGGTAATAAACCCCAAGGCAAAAAGTAGATAAAGAGAAACAGGTTGATTTAAGTGAAAAGAGCTAAGGCAGAAGTGTACGTAAGCTAGGCTGGGCATTCAAAACTAATAAGTCTTCTGTGTCATGATTTGGCCCTAAAAGAAAAATCCTGGTACATATGACTTCAGGATTAACCCTAAACTTCTCTGCAAAAGCTAAGGGAGGACAGGTAGTTCTAGTGGTGACCTAAAGTTTTGTCCCTGAAATGATCAAGTAACCTCAATGACCTGCCATTGATTGATTGATCACCAAGGACTGAACAAGGTCACATGTAATGACCCTTGTATCTTTTCCAGCTGTCTTGGGGTTTGCTTGTGCCCTTTAAGTCAAGTGTGGGCTGGTCTGTCTCCTTAAGATAGGATAACTATTAAAACATTTAGCATATGTTTCTTGTTTGATGTTGTTTGTGCTGGTTGTAATTCTAATTTTTATGTATGTTTTTGTCTCTTTTTTTTCCTAGACAATACTTGATATTTGTTCTTATTGTATGTAGTTTTGTATTAGGCTTAGAACTCTCTTATTTAGACAAAAGGGGGAGGTGTTGTGGGAAATCCTTCAGCCAATAGCCTTTAAGATACCAACCCACTTTGGGTGTGGTCTCATGTACTATAAATGCAGATAAAAGCGGCATGCATGGGCCTCTTGGCTGCTGGATTCAGTTCCAGTTCCCAGAGCATGAGGAGGATTGTGGATCACTACTCTTTCTGTGAGTTTATCTCCAGATAAATAAAACTTTGTTATACTGCATTCCGGGCTATTGTGGAGCTCTTTTGTACACCAACAGTGGGCTGATCACCCCATCTGTGCTGTTCCAGTAGGTGTCAGTTCATAGTGATGGATGCTGGGGCTTACCTCTCATGTTGCACATACACACACAAATATATGTACATATGTATGTGTTCACAGACTACACTTGTACCTGTATGGGTCTGTGTGGTCACATAGCTTTCAAGAAGCCAGGCTCTGTTCAAGGAGCCTGATTCTCCCCTCCTGCTGTGTCTGTGTTCACCCAGTCCTATGTGGCACTTTCCAGAAAGCCCTGATGATTCTCCCACCTAGGCGGTTCTGGGAGCCTTTCTACCATGTTTTGTCTGCAGTCAGAGCTGCCTCCGTTTTCTGGGCCATGGGTTTCTGTTGATGGCTTCGGCTGCAGTGCTGACTTGTTTTCGGTCACTGTAAGTCCCCCACTTCCCTGAACGGCCTGACTCCTTCCTCTGGCTCCTTCTGCTTACGTATCATCTTCTCTCCAGCTCCTAGTATTTCTATAATTTGAATTTATAAAAACCGGATTTCTATAATTTAAAAAATTAGTGTAAACTTGGTGGGTTTTACAGGTCATCTGGACTCATTGTAGACCCTTTTCCCCCTTGTCACCTTTTACAGCCTGTATTATCACAAAATCTTTATTTGTATCATTCTACATAGGTATCTCCCAGTTGGCAGAGTTTATCTTCACTTTTATATATCATTTATTCATTTATATATATTATATACCCTTACATCTCTGCCCTTGCTGGGCAGAGAGTGTGTCTGCTGTGTTCCATATTGTAGGTAGTATTTTGTGGAGTTCTGTGAGAAGGAACATTAGGATTGGCTAGGGACATGGGCTCTAGGTCCTGCCTCTAGTACTGTGTAAAAAGATGTTTAAAGTCTTAGTGCTCTACTTGTCACCTGTAGAATGGGAGTAGTATTTGTGTCTTAGCTTTGTGAAAATTAAACAAGAAAACAGACCTGTAACTCATTTTTAATAGCCTCCGACAGAGTAGGTACTACAATATATTGTTTTCCCTTTTGTTGTCTTTTCAAACCCATCTCTATAGATATATTTCATGAAGTAAGCTTATTGGACCAATGGTTAGAAGGTCTTTGAAATGTTTTGACAAATTGCTTTTCAAAAGTTAAGAGCTATTTGTTCCCTCCTGTCTTTTTGTGAGGAGCGCACTATAATTCAAAGCCCCAATTGTAGAAGCTGGAAATGATGATGGAGTCCATTCTTAAGCTGTTAGGTCTTTCATCTACCCATGGCCCATGGCCATTCAGCTCAGTCCTGCATTCCCAGGCCAATTCTCTCTTCCTGCAGATGCTTGACACCGTGTTTTTCTTTAATCATTTTATAATTTACTGGCTTACTGAGATATTAACTTTTTTTCTTTCATGGTAACTAGCATCTTTTGCTATTGCAGGATAAGAACTTTGCTGGATAGTTTTATGTCAACTTGACACAAGCTAGAGTTATCTGAAAGAGTTATCTGATTGATGGGGGTAGGGTCCAGCCCATTGTGGGTAGTGCCACCCCTGGATTGGTGGTCTTGGGTTCTATAAAAAATCCGGCTGAGTATAGTGGTATATTATTTGTGTTTTAATAAATAAAGCTTGCCTGAAGATCAGTGGAAAGCAGCCACACTAGTCAGTCATACAGGCCAGGCGGTGGTTGTACACACGTTTAATACCAGCAACCACACTAATTAGCCCTAGAGACTGGGCAGTGGTGGTGCACTCCTTTAATCCCAGCACTAGAGAGGAATATAAAATGGGAGGAGACAAATCTCACACTCAGTCTCAATCTGAGGATTCATGGTGGCAGGATTGCCCATTCTCAGTCTGAGGTAGAGGTAAGAGCTGGTAGCTGGCTGCTTTGCTTTTCTGATCTTCAGGTTGAACCCCAATATCTTTGGGTTTTTATTATTTGTGCAAAAGCTGAGCAAGCCATGGGGAGCAAGCCAGTAAGCAGCACCCTCTATGGCCTCTTCATCAGCTCCTGCCTCCAGGTCCAGGCTCTGTTTGAGTTCCTATCCTGACTTCCTTGGATGATGAACAGTGATGTGGAAGTCTAAGCCAAATAAACCCTTTCCTCCCCAGCTTGCTTTTGGTCATGGTGTTAAATCACAGCAATAGTAATCCTACCTAAGACAAGTAGCCAGGCCTTGCTCCCTTGTATGGCTAGGTTTTATGTTGCAAGGAATTCTGGAATTAAGGCAGCACTGAGTGGTCAAGGCCTGGGAAGGAAACATTTGGATTGTCATGACTCAAAATCTAGCTGTTGAAGATCTTAGATAGGGACCAGGTTGGCAGAGGCATTTGGGAAGCCAGGGGATCATGCAAGCTGAAGGCCAGCTTGGTTACAGAGTGAGTTCTAGTCTATCTGGGGTTACATAAGGAAACTCTGCCTCAAAAACCAAACCAATAAACAACACATGAGAGTGAAAACCCTGTCTGAGAAGTTACCGACACACAAGGGAAGACGGGTGAGGGGTACGGACTGGGATCTAGGAGTGGTCCGGTTCCATTTTGGTTCTGCCAGGTTCTGGTCTGTTCTTCTAAGCCCTGCTGACTGGGGGCCAAGAGAGACCCCAGGCATGACCATAATTGTTTCAGCTTTGACCCTTGGTGCAGGTGGTAGCAGCAATGTCAGCAGAAGGTGAGCACTCCTAGGCCATCAGTCAGCTGCTTATGAGTCTGGAGGTACTCGAGTGCCTGATACCTCTCTAGAGCCAGGCTGATTTATTGCCTAATTTTGTGAACTGCTAAGAACTGCTGTCCTGACTGATAATCCTTCCCCTGGCTTGAACCAAGTGCATATCACAGGAGCCTTGGGCTGATCAGGGCTCTGTAGCTTTTGTAGATGCCTGTGCTTGTCTCTGGGCATCCCAGAGTCCCAGGCAGCCCTGGGCCTAGGAAGTCTCAGTGGCTTCTTCAGGGGTCCTCTACTGGTCAGGCTGCTGTGGCTTCCATCTAGAACCCAGGGAACTTTCATTTTCCACCCAGTCGCAGAGACTAGCATCTTCCTGACCAACGGTCTGATGCTAATGCCCTCTGAGCATAAAATCACCAGTGCTTACTCAAAGAGCTGATGCAGCCACAGCAACCAGACAGGGAGACTTTTCTGCAAGTAGCCTGGATATGCTGGCTTCCTTTGAGCTGTGAGGCACTCAGTCCTGACTACCTTCATAGAGGGGAAGTATATTAGTTATTGCTTTTCTCACTACTTGGCAAAATAAATGACAAAGAACACCTTAAGAAAGGAAGGGTTTATTTCAGTTTAGTCTGAGGGTCTGTCCAGCAGAGAAGGCATAGTGGCAGATGTGTGAGGAGGTTGGTCACATTGACTCTGCAGCCAGGAACCAGAGATCTGAATGCTGGTACTCAGCCAGTCTGTGTTCCACTCTGGGACACCAGCCCAGGGAATGGTGCCACCTACATTCAGGGCGGAGCTTCCCTACTCTGTCAGACCTTTCAGGAAACACACTCATTGGCAAATCCAAAGTTTGTGTTGCCATGGTGATTATAAATCCCAGCAAGTTGACAATGAAGTGCAACCATCACAGGGAAATGGAGGTATGGGTATATACAGCAAATACTTCAAACACAGATTGTAACCTCAGCAGTCAACCTTGTCACCCAGCATCAGCTCCTTGAGCATGTGGTAGAAATTTAATATGTTTATTGACTGATAAGTTAACTCTCAGACCTTTCTCTTTATATTGCAGAAAGGGAGAGACATTGCTGTCTCTTATTTCGAGGCACAGAAGATGAGAGAGCTAGGATTTACAGGGATTTGATTTGTATTGGCTATAAATCCTTGAACTTCCTCAGAGGCTGTAGGTTAGTTAAAGGTTTCTAATTAGTATCACATTTGTTAGCCCAGGTTCCCAAGCTGGGAGCTCTTTAGCCTTTCTCCGTGCCCCTCCCCCTGGACTCCACCATGCAAGCAAGTCACTGTAGTATGGCCCTAGAAGAGCAGCATGAAATCATTCATTGGGCACTGGCCCAACAAATTGGGGTCAGCCCTTCCTAAGTCGTTTAATGGCTAATTACATGCTGTATAATGCTAAAATGCATTGAGGCCCTGTTAAGGATAAATACAATTCTTTGCAAGGCATATGACAGAAATTCAGGTTTGGCATCCGTCCACTTTTAAGGATTGGGTATTGAGGCTTTGGCAAGGGAGAGACCTGGAAATAGAACCACTGTTTTTATAACAGCCCCTTTACCCTTAATGCTCATTTTATCCCTGTAAGTGCAGAAAAGTATGGAAATATTACCATGCTCTTTGGCACAATTTTCTGTGATTTTTTTTTTCTGTTAAAAGCCCCAAGAGAAAGTACACTTCTCTACCTACTTATTTGCCACTGTCAAAAGATAACAAAATTCATGAAAGTCTCTTCTGTCAATCCTCGGCAAATATGCAATTATTTCAGGCTAGCTTTAAGAAAAAATTATTTCCACGGTAAAGACTTGCCTCTCTTCACAACAAAAACAGGGTGTTGTTGCCTCCAGATGTTTTTGTTCTCTGAGGATTGCAGATGAACATCTGCTTCAACACATGCAGGTAACTTTCCTCTGGTTGAGCTGGCTCTGGTGCCTTTTTGTGAATAGCAAGTAGGGATCACAAAGTAATTTCTCTCACAGCCTTAGAAAACCTATCATTTTAGGACATTCCATAGGGATGCTGGGCAGTAAGTGATGGGAAAGCTTAACAGGGTGGAGAAAATAGATGATCTTGCTGACCATAATCCAGGGAAGATACATAAAGGGAAGTCCTTGAAAGATACACAATTGACCTCCTGTCACAAATAATTGATGGCTGAGATCCTGAAGAATGTGGCCATGATAAAAATTCTGTGTAGATACCCACACACTTCACATCTTCCTGACACCTTGCGGGTTTCCCTTTTTTTTTTTCAGAAATCTTTGTGGGATCAAATTAGAAGCACTATTTGCTGAAAGGCAATATTCTCTCCTTCCGGCTTGTCAAAGCAGAGCTCCCTGTCTCCTGGGGGGCCTTGGCTTGGCTTTCATCTTTATACTGAACTTCAGCCTTAAACTTTATGATAAATGCATGTAACCCTTGGTCCACCTAAGGACAATGACACAACGGACAGTCCTTTCGGTAGAAGGGTGAAGAGGGCTCGCCTGATTACTTGAACTCTAGAATGAATTAACTCAGATCTCTCTGGAGTTTGACAGGTCCTTCATGGAATTTTTTTCCTAAAGTGCTCTGGATTGCTTTGCAGTTTTGCTCGGGTAAAGAACCACCATTGTGCATGGAAGGAGCAGGGTGGCTGCTTGCAGTCCAGTGTGAACATGTGAGCAAGGGGGGGAGGGAGAGAGAGAGAGAGAGAGAGAGAGAGAGAGAGAGAGAGAGAGAGAGAGAGAGAGAATTGTTGACTCACTGCAGGGAGAATCTTTGCTCCTTGAGAAGAGAAATGAGGTCACCTTACATGGTTCCTGATTAGTGAGGGAGGGAAAGTGTGGCTGGAACTGGAGGGACTCTTGGGGGCTCCTTAGTAGTTTGTGTCAGTGAAGCAAACGATCTTTAAACGTGGCGGCATTACATTCCCCATCCACTGCCATCACCTGAGAGCATTTTTGTGGCACTGAGACTGTTTTGCTTGCCCATGGTGCTAGTGATGGAAACACCAGGAATAGATGTCCCCATTCACAGGGCCCTCAACCAGTGGTGCTTGCTCTCTCATGCCTCCCTCTAAGAGCTTTCCTGGGGGATTAACCATCTTGCCTACAGTGCTAACTGGCTTGATGTAGCCTTGTCTACTGGGTGAACCTACATCAGGTTTTGGGGTGACTCCTCTTCTCTGTCTTACACTCTCAGTCTCATACTTATTTATTTTCAATCTTCCAAATAACTTTATGTCATTTTCTCAGGTTCTTTTTCTAGGGTTGCCCCAAACTAAGATGATGTTCGTCTTGTCTGGACAGCACAGGGGGCATGGCCTGAGATGGGGCCCTTTTAAAGTCAGAGCTACTGAGCACTGTGCACAGTTCCAGGATGCCATATTGTGAGGAGACCCTGCAGCTCTCACGAGAACAGAAAAACTCGCTGGCTGTTCCTTGCCTGTTGTCCCGTATCTTTGGTCTGTATAAAAGGGAACCTACTGACTTTACAGGTGCCTGCTGCTCACTGCCTTGCTAGCATGTCTGTTCTATGTGAGGTGATACACTAGCTTGGCTTGTTACGACATTTTGCCTCCACTTGCTCCCCCATGCTTTAGAGCCAAGGAACTTATACTTACCACAGTCTTTCCAGGAGCCTTTGGATAACCTGCTGTAGAGCATCCCTAAGAGTGGCCTTCTGCCCACTTAGGCCCCCATTGTCTGCTCCTGAGATACCTGTCAGTTCTTGTAAATCCTGTATAGATAGCAAAATTAAAGACCAGAGGTATCATTTAGATATTGAGTTTTACTGTAGATTTAGGGGTAGATCTCTCAAAAGGCCAGGTAACCCTGTTTGCCTTAGGCAGATGTAAATGCCCTAAGACGTCGTCACGTTTACCCTCTTAACTCAAAATTCCAGAATTCTGGTTAACTGAAAAGGATAGTATTGCACTTCCATGAGTTCACAGTCCTCACTTTAGGTTGTTTCTCTGTCTGTGAAATTCATGGGCAAGCTGGGTGGTATGTGTGCCTATAATTCCAGCTACTCAGAAGGGTAAGGCTGTTGAAGCCAATCTGAACAACATAATGAGATCCTATTTTAAATAAAATGTGTAGGGGAAAGAAAGGCCATTTCTGGGCATTAGTAACAGAAGCAGCCTGAAGTCAGCTTCTTATTCAAGGACTGGTTGGGAAGCACTAGAATCTATAAGATTATAGATGGCCGTAAGCCATCTATAAATACCCTATTAAGCTGCTGAAGCTGGGCACAGGTTTCCACCCATTTCTGCTTCCCTTCCTTGGCATTCTTCCCTTCCTTGTCTATGCTAGAAGACTTTTGGCAGGGCTCCTCGGCTTCTAAACAGCAGAATGGGTCTCATCTCAACTCTTTAAAGTATTTTAAAGAGTTTATGACTACACTGAAGAGATAGCTCAGAGTTATTGGTGGACAGCCATAAAAACCTGAGTTAAGATATTAAGTATCTACATTAAAAGCCAAACATGACTGTGTGTGTGCATACCTGTAACCCCAGTCTGTAACCTGGGGGTGTTTGTGGAGATAGAAGTCTACAATCACTGAAGCTTGTTGGTCACCAACCTAACTACAGGTTCAGTGAGAAACCCTGTTTCAAGGGAGAATGATAAAGCTGGGCTCCTTTCATCCTCCTCTGGCTCCTGTGTATGCATGAATGTGCATATTTGCATAATATATGAATATATCATTCTCCACACACACAAAGACTTTATAACCCTTTATATGATGTTAAATATTCCATCTGTTGTGAGGCTGGAAGAGGTTCATAGTTTCCCACTAGGCAATGGTCTCTCCAAAGATTTCTTCATTTGTTCCAGAGACTCTTACCTCAGTATCAATGTCAGCATATTAAATAGTGATATCACTGAGGACCTTTTCCTTTTTTGAGTAAAGACAAGATTTCTCACGGACTTCCTGTGCTCTGCTAGAAGACACTTGGTAGGCAAGTGATCTTAAACCTGTAAAAGTAGCATGGCGTTAGTATGGACTTTCACTTTCCTGTTCTTCATTTCTACAGGTTCTTTTCAGCCTTCATGTTGTTGGACTGACCCTATGCCAACACTGTCTTTTCTCTGTTTCCACACTCTACAGCAGTGGTTCTCAACCTCCATAATGCTATGACCCTTTAATATAGTTCCTCATCTATTTTCATTGCTACTTCATAACTGTAATTTTGCTACTGTTATGAATCATGTAAGTATCTGATATGCGGGGTATCTGATAGGTGACCCTTGTGAAAGGATCATTTGACCCCCAAAAGGGTCACAACCCACAGGTTGAGAACTGCTTCTCTGCAGTGAATTGTGTAATGGGTTCAAAACTTCTTTAAAGTTTTGTCAACATAGTCTTGTAGATGATGAAGGATGTTTACAGTTTTGAGATTTAGTAAGCGACACCTTAACAAGAAAGCTGTTGGCTTTCCTGCAATTTCTGCTCTGGCATCCATTCCAGGAGATGGCATCATCCAGCAGAGACTGGAGACACTTCTCTGGATTTGGATAAATAATATCACCCTTTCCAAAAGGGTGAGTTCATGTCTCTGTCATCTCCATGAACTCTACACAGCTTGGTGCAACCATATGTATAGCATAGTCTGGAAGAAATCCACCTCTCTTTTATTTGGAAAGAAATTGTCCCCATCCTCCAGAGGAAGACTTAGACATGATCTCTTCAGGGGCTGGGGGAGGGTGATGGCCCAGTTGGTAAAGTGCTTGTGACCTAAGCATGAGGACTCAAACTTGATTTCCTGAAACTTGTATTAAAAACTCAAGTATGTGGTGTACATACTCCCAGAGCTGAGAAGGTGGAGACAGGAGGATCCCTGGGGGACTTTCTGGCCAGTCAAGTTAGCCTCATCAGTGAGTCCTAGGTGCTAATGAGAGACCTTCTCTCAAAGGAGTTGGGTAGCATTTCTGAGGAGAAGATATGATTTTCCTGCCCTCCAACAGCTATCAAACTCACATGCATTTGAACCTGTACACATGCAAATAATAATAATAATAAATAATAATAATAATACATACATACACAGATCAGAGATACTGGTAGTTTTTAACCATACAAAACATACTGTAGACAAACACTCATCATTTTGAACTTGTGTTCCAACCTTTGCAGCCTCTTTGTAACAGGATTGATTTCTCAACACACTAAAATAAGTCACTACAGGTCTGTGTATATACACCCATTGATCCATCTGACAATCCATGCAGTCACCCTTTTCAGCCAGTAAACCATTTATTAAACCTCTGCTTGTGCCCAGCATGGTGTCAGGGACTGGAGACAAAGGAACTACTATGATGGACTTCCTGCCTGCAAGCTAAGTGATTAGATCATGGGAAGATGTTCTGCCATTTTGAGGGCCCCTCTGATTCCTATATAGTTAGTACCCTTAGTATGACCATATAGCTCAATACCAATGACAACCATTGGTCTTTTTGTAAAAACATAGTAATCATAACATTTCCCCCTACTCTGGAAAGTATTCAAACTGTATCTCTATTTCATTTGAACTCCCTGTATTAAGATGCTGCTTCAAAGGAACCAAATTTAGTTTTGAAAAACTGTTCTGAACTTTGGAGTCATTAAATGTAGCCTCTGTGTGTATGTAATATGACAGAGAAAAATTGCAGGCAGTAGCATCTATATTGAAAATTCTGCACTGGATTGCCATCAATTGCTAATAATACATCATAATTATTCTTATAGGGTTAAGCTTTTCTCTTTCCTCTTCCACCTGCCTTGCTGAGATAACCTCTAAGGATGTCCAGGAGGATAGGAGGGCTGGAATTCAAAAGCTTTCATGACAGCTGAGCTCTCCATGCAATTCATTATAGTGAAAAGATGGGGAGGGGGTTGTCAGCCAAGATAATGGCTGTGCAATTTCCAGTCCATTCTCCTTGCAGCCAGATCGTGGAGGCAGCCCATGGACCAATTTCATCAAGCAGACCCTGCTCATCTCTCATCTGTCTATATTGGGAAAGAGGTTGTGTCTGGCTGGCGCAAGAACAAGCTGACAGCAGGGCCAGAATGGGGGAGTTGGAGAGGGACAGGCTGAAGAGGTAGACAGGCTCATCCCCAGAGCTTCAAATCTTGGGCTTCTTGGGAGGGGGGTACTGACTGACATCAGTGCTAAGGGGATAAAGGCAGAAAGTGGAAGACATGGGGTGTGTGTGTGTGTGTGTGTGTGTGTGTGTGTGTGTGTGTGTGTGTGTGCGTTTGTGTGTGTGTACTCTTAGTCCAAGGAGATTTCCTAGCTTTGCCCTCAGAGCCAAGCAAAGCAGAAACTCCATAAATGTTTGTTGTCTGACTGTGATGGAGAGGGAGAAAACAAATGCAAGGTATGGAATTAGTGACAGCCCAGCTCTTATGGGAAATGGAAGCCTCTTTACTTTCTGCCAAGGGAATAAGATTCTCTGCGGGAAGATTATAGCCTGGGAGCAGGGCTGATGTGAAATTATCTAGTGAGAAGAATCTCAGACATCTCTAGTACCGTCTTTACAGGGACCTAAAGTTTTAAGAGAACACTGCAGTTGTTGCATCTGTTGCAACAGGCTAGATCCAAGGAAGTCCTGTACACACCTGAAGGGAAGTCAAGTGGATCTTTGAACACAAAGGCTGTGGTTCCTTCCAGCTGGAAGTTGGCAGGTGTCACACGTGTAACATTCCTGCAGGTTTCCATCCTCATTCTCACTTTGAGAGCTGTTTCATTTTCTCCCCTAGACTGGCTACTCTCCTTTTCTTATGCCCCTTTCCATTTGTATGTTCCTGACAGATTCTCAAGGTTATGGTCACTACTGAAATAGTGGCCTTCCCTCATTGCAGTAAGGAAAAGCCAACCCTAACACTGCATCAAGTAGCACTGGCAGGAAAATCTAGAAGAACTGTTGGATAATAAGTATGACTGTCGGCCTGGAGAGATGGCTCAGAGGCTAAGAGCACTTATTGGGGACCGCAGACCACCAGACCCTGAATTTTCTGTAAACAAGACCCTGATGGCAGGGGAGTGGGTTCTGGTGGCCCTGCAGCTGAAAGATCCCGAGAGCTGGGGCGTGGCCAGAGCCCTATATAAGCTGTCTCTGAGCGCAATAATGGGGGCATTCTTGTTTCAAGACCCATGTCTTTGTCTCTGTCTGTGTGAGTATGTGTTTAACTCTCCAGCCTAGTTCCCAGATTGCATACCATAGAGTGCAGAGCAAATATAGCTTTTTTACAAGCACTGACTGCCCTTTCAGAGGACCTTAGTTCAATTCCCAGCACCCACATGGCAGGTGACAACTGTCTGTAACTCCAGTTCCTAGGGGTCCCTCTCACAGACACACAGACAGGAGAAACATCAATGCAGATAAAATAAAAATAAATATTAAACAATTAAAAAAATCAGCTAAGTCTTTTCTGAGCCCAACTCCTTCAGAAGAAGGCAATGACAGACAGTTTTAATTATCCTTCTCCATCAATTCTCTGTTGCTTCTACAGTAAAAATACCTCCACTTTTTAAAAAGTCACAAAGTTGCTTGGAATGAAGTCTGTTTCTTCAGTCTCTCTTGTATCTAACTGTGGCCATGTGACTGAATTCTGATTTGAGATCCAAGCACAAGTGACAGATCTAACCTCCTTTGTTCTCTTTTCTTTTATTATTGAAAACAACTAAACGTGATAGTGCTCACTCACCGATCATGAGACTGATTTCAGTACTCCCACACAGATGCAAAAATTCATAGAAATCCAAGTCTCTGAAATCCAGTGATGTCACAATCACATATAAACTTTACAGATCCTCCCTGCAGACATGAACTCATCTCTGGATTACTAATGCTTGCTACCTTATGCAATGAAGATGTTGTGGAAATGGTTGTTGTGCTGTATTATTTATGGAATAATAACAAGAAAAATATCTGTGCATGTTCAAGAGATGAAAACCATTTGATACTTTTGTTAGATGTGGCTCCAGGGGTTAAATCAAGGGATTTACACACTAGGCAAGTGCTCTGCTATGGATCTCTACTTCCAGCTCTTTTACATAATATTTTTGATTCAGATTGGTTGGCTCCTATAGATGTAGGGTCAAGCATATGATTTACATACAGAGTTTAGTTGTATGACCCAAGGGAATTTGACAAATGTGTACACTCTACTTGAGACCAAGGATTTTTGTTTTATTATCCAGGAAAGTTCCTTATATCTCTCTCTCTATGCATCATTTCTTCCTGCCCTATACCAGATGACCTTCTAAGTCTTCCAAAGTCTGAACCAACCACTAGCACTTAGTTTTGCTGATCCCTGCATTTGAGATAGGATCTTCTAAGCAGTCTAGTCTGGTCTCAAACTTAAAAACTATATGCCTCAGCCTCTTCTATCTTGAAATAGATAGAAATGGAATTTATAGCACATCTATAAGCTTTTGGTATCTGGCTCTTTTCATTCAACATACTTGAGATTCGTTTATGTTGTTGCTTGAAACTATTGTTTATTCCTTTTTATTGCCAAGTGATGGTTTCTTGAAGTGATATATCATGTTTTATCTATTCTCCTGTTGACATGAAATTGGTGTTTCTGGTTTAGGAATACTAGGAATGAGGCTGCTGTGGTGATGTTGAATAAATCTTATTGTAGAGTATTTTTATTTCTCCAAGGAATGGAATTGTTGGGTTGGTGGGTAAGGGTGTACTTGATGAGAAAATGCCAAGGATTCTCTCAAAGTCATTTCATTTTTCAGTGTCTTCCAGCAGCATAGGAGGGTGAAGTTGCTTCATAGCCTCAGTAATGTTTACTATTATGCATATTTTAATTTAAGCTATTCTAGTAGGCATTTTGCTGTTATATATTGCAGTTTTCATTTGAATTTCCCAGTTGACTGTTGAATAATCACATAGAACCCTTCTGTGTGCTAATTGCCTATTCATATCCTTCCATGTCTGGTTTGCACACTGTAAGAGTGGATTGCTTATATTTTTAAAAACTCTATCTACTTCTGATGTAGAGTACAAAGAGTTTTCACAAGCATGCATGCATATGAATTCTACCATGAGCAAGACACAACCATGTCCATTCTCTCAAGAATTCCTTCAGATGCCTTTTGCAGCTAACCTTCCCTGTGCCTAACCAGCCACAAGTCTACCTTTGCTATTAGCTTTGTAAGGTTTCAAAAAAATGGAATTATACTGTGTGTATAATTAGTTTTCACTCAGCATTGTGTTTTGGGGTTTTATCCATATAAGAGTTGTATCAGGGGCTGGAGCGATGACTCATTTAGTAAAGTGCTTATTGTACAAGCATCAGTATTTGATTTGGGTCTGCAGCACCCTCATAAAAACTGGGCATGGTGGTATGCATTTATAGCCTTAGTGCTGGGGAATCGGAGGACAAGCTGATCCCTGGAACATGTTGGGCCATCAGTCTAGCCAAATCAGTGACCTCTATATTTTGTGAGAGACTGTGTCTCAAAAAATAAGGTAGAAAGCAGTAGAGGAAAAACACCTGATATCGACCACTGGCCGTCATATTCTTATACGTAGGTACACACAGATATACATAAACTACACACAGTTTTATCAGTAATGCTTTTGTTTTCCTTTTTATTGTGTGTATGAGTGTGTAGGCATGTGGATGCATGTGCACATGCCATGGTGTACTTATGGAGGTTAGAGGTCAATTTTGTGGAGTCAGTTCTCTCTGTCCACCTTTATGTGGATTCTGGGGATCAAACTGAGGTAGTCAGGCTGATGTGGTAAGGCCTTTACCCTTACTGGCCCTGCTGTTTGCTTTTATTTTTAGTTGACTAACATTTCTTTGTATTAATACACCCACAATTTGTGTGTATTTTTGTGAGCTGGTTAATAGTACATCAATACAGAGTGTTTCAGTATGGGACTATTATGAATGTTTGGAAACATATATGTACTTTCATCATTTGTATAAAAAATTACAGGATCTATATTACTAGGTTGTATGTAAATGTTACAAGATATTTTATATCTCCCAAAATGATTGTACCATTTTATGTTCCTACCATTAATGAATAAGAATACTAATTGTTCCACATTATCACCAAACAGTATTATCAATCAATCTAATTTTATTCATTTTTAAATTAAATTTTATTTATTTTATGTGTAGGAGCATTTTGTCTGCATGTATGTCTGTGCACCATATATGTACCTGGTGTCTGAGGAGCTCTGGAGAGAGCATTGGATCCCCTAGAACTGGAGCTATGGTTGGTTGTGAGTCATCATATGGATCCTGGGAGCTGAATCTGGGTCCTCTGCAAGAGCAACAAAAGTTCTTTATTATTGAGCCATCTCTCCAGCCCTAATAGCTTTTAATTTTATCCATTTTGATACAGATTCTGTGGCTCATGAGCATAGCTTTTGCTTGCCTTTTCCCATGAGAATGATGTTGAGGATATTTTCATGTGTATATTTGCCCCTTCCACACAAAATAACTGTTCAAATCTTTTATTTTTCTTTAAATACTGCAATCTTCTGCTTGAGTTGCAAATTCTTTTTATATTCTAGATACAAGTCTTAAAAAACATTTTTGTTGTTGTTGCCTTGCCTGGGCTGTAACTCCCTGTAGATCAGTTTGGTCTTGAACTCTCAGAGATCTGCCTGCCTCTGTCTTCCAAGTCCTAGGGGTTAAACATGTGCAGTACTGTACACAGCCTAGATGCAAATCTTTTTATCAGCTGTATATTCTCTTTATATTTTCTTCTACTCCATAACTTGCTTAAGAATATTTTCCAAAGGAATAGAAAGTTTTAATTTTGATGATATGCAAGTTCCTAAGTAGCTAACTTTCTTTTTTTTTCCCCCTCTTTTGGGTTAGGGTTTTATATAGCTCAGGCTATCCTTGAACTCACTATGTAACCAAGCATGAACTTGAACTTATGGTCCTCCTGCCTCCATGTTCCGCATGCTGAGATTAGAGGCATGTACTATTGCATCTGGTTTATGTCTGGGGATTGAACCCATGACTTCACACATGCTGGGCAAACACTGTACCAACTAAGCTATTTTCCTAGTTTTGATTTTTAAAATATATTTCTTAGATATGAGTACTCTTATCTCAGTGTATGCCTGCATGACAGAAGAGGGCATCAGATCCCATTATAGATGGTTGTGAGCCAGCTACCAACTGAGTTAGTTTTCTGTGATTTATGCTTTTATGTCTTCTTTTGTATTAAACACGTGCATATAGTTTTAAGTATGTTTTATGTCTAGGCGGTGGTGGCGCATGCCTTTAATCCCAGCACTTGGGAGGCAGAGGCAGGCAGATCGCTGTGAATTCAAGGCCAGCCTGGTCTACAAGAGCTAGTTCCAGGACAGGCTCCAAAGCCACAGAGAAACCCTGTCTCGAAAAACCAAAAAAAAAGTATGTTTTATGTGACTTTCAGTCACATTTCTTAATACTTTTGTGTTGTATTCTCTAAGGATCAACTAAGCATCTATACTTTGTCAAAATATTAGATTGATGAACAGAACCTTTTCTCCCCATCTTTTGTGCTACTGCTATAGTTTCTATTTTGCACCTGACCCTATCTGGATACTCCTCTACTTATGATGGGATTATATCCTGATCAGCGCATCATAAGTTAAGAAGAGTGTACGTAAAAATGCCTTTAACTCTCCTTACCAAATATCACAGCTTAGCCTACTTTAAATGTGTTCAGAGCACTTCCATTAGCCTATGCTTGGGTAAAACCATCCAACATGGGGCTAGAGACATGGCTCAGCAGTTAAGAGCACTGGCTGCTCTTTCAGAGGTCCTGAGTTCAATTCTCAGCAACCACGTGATGGCTCACAACCATCTGTAGTGGGATCTGATGCCCTCTTCTGGCCTGCAGGCATACATGGAGACAGAGTACTCCTATCTAAAAAATATATTTAAAAAAAAAACCAACAAAATAATAACAAAAACCATCCAACATGAGGTTTATCTTATAATAAAGTATTGATTAGCTTGTGCAATTTAATGAGAACAATACTGAGTACCATATGGATATGCTTGTCATCATTACAAAACTAAAAAACTGTTAAATGGGCCATCTATATTGTTACTATTTTCAGTTCTAAAATTTCTATTTAATTCTTCAAGTCTATATTTAGGTAGGAATAAGCCATTTATCCAGCCATCATTATCAGGCTTGACGTATAGCATACTTAGCATATTTATAATGCTAATTTAAATTTCTTACCCATTAATTTTTAATGATTAGGTCACCTGGGGATCTGCTTCTTTTGATTGTTACTGACTTTTCTCACTTCTTGTTAATGTTCTTATTCTTTACATGCTTCACTGTATTTAATTATGGATATTGATGCATAATGTTTGCTCTGATTACTTTTTAGAGCACACATGTCTGTTCTGCTGCTGACCATTGAGATTCTTCCTTGGGTACAGTTTATCTGTGATGATTCCATCCCAACTTGTGCCTCCTTCATTTGGACATCGGTATTGGAGTTGGGGGCATTAGATTATAGTTTACTTTGCATTTCCCATCCATCTTGCAGTCCATCCACCTTGAAGTTGGGTAGAACTGGGTAATTAGTCGGCACGCTTGCCCTTACAGTCTCATTTCCTGACTTGGCAACATGAAGTTAGCTGGTCTGAGTAGTTTGTTTTTACCTTTGGGGTTCTTCCAGATCTCACGCATCCTGCCAGCCCACACCATTTCTGGTAGCTCTGCTTTTCTTCAGTTTGGCTGAACTGGAGCCCTGTTTCCCAGAATTCTCTTTCCCATGCTTCGGGGCTAGTGTAGGCCACAAGAGACATTGTTCATAAATCTTGAACAATAGAAGCAGAGTTGCAGGTAGATTGTTTTACATTCTGACGGTCAGTGAGGTTCCAGGCATACTAGCTGGTGTGGGCGGCACCTGACCCTAGTTTCCCTGACTCCTCTGCAGCGTCATGTTGTTTTCCCTCCTTCTTGTCCTACAGAGGCCGAGGGTGAAAGCTTTTTCTGTAGCTCACCATCCAGTTTATAAAGACTGGCACATTGAGGTCCAGTGTGTCCCTCCACACACTTTGTAATGAGTGTGGGGCAACAAGAGTTTTCCTTTTTCCTCTCTTCTCCTCATCTTCCTCTTTTCCCTCCTCCTCCTCCTCCTATTATTTTCAGACAGGGTCTCATGAGTTTCAGAATGACCTCTAACTCACTATGCAGCTGAGGATGATCTTGAATCTCTGCTTCTCTTGCCTTTTTCTCCTCTTGCAAACTGAGATTACAGGAGTGTGTCATTATGACAGATTTAAGCAGTCTAGAGGACTGAACACAGGGCTTCCTGCATGCCAGCTTGGCACTCTATCAACTGAGCCATATTCACAGCCTTTCACTGTGCTTTCGTGGTGTCTCTGAGCTGCTCAGTTCACCCTTGTCATTCTTGTTTGTTCTCGCATTTTCCATATTTAGTGTCCTTTCTAACTGCCCCCTAGTGACTTCTAGCCTCACAGGCAATGATCAGTGGTGATAATTCAACTGGATCACCAGATTATGTTATGCCAAAGTCATGAGGAACATTCCTGGTCCTGAACCCTGGGGATTAACTGTGTATCTCTGATGGATGTTGATGGATACACGGTCTAAGTCTGGGTTGATTCTGCCTCATCCCTGGATGCTCTCTCTGAATTCCACACCCCGTTCATTTCTAGACCAGTTCCTCAGTATTTTCCTCTGCTCACCTGTAAAGGGCTTGCTTCCTTTCAGAATTTATTTAATCAGGGCTTCCTTAGCATCCTTTACTGTTTTCAAGACCCATAAAAGTGTATGGTTTTTTTATTTTGTCCAGGTTTTGTTATTACCACAGGATCAACAGTCTTTTCAGGGATTGGAAAGGTGGCTCAGGTGGTAAAGGGAGCTGTCACCAAACTTAAATATCTGAGCTTGATCCCCAGGACTTAAGGGATGAAAGGAGAGAACTGATTCTCCTAGGATGTCCTCTGACCTCCACACGAGTACCATGTCACATGTGTGTGCATGCATATATACACACAAACAAATGTTTGTCTCCCAAACCCTAGCAAAAATTGTGGAAAATGTGTTGCAAGAGGCGCGCGGGCTGCGTTCCCGGCGCCTGATTCCCGGCGCAGGGCCCCTTGTTCTGTCCCGCCCGGCTCCCGGTGCGTACCCAAAATAATTACACTGAAACTGTATTTATTTAATTACTGTCTGGCCCATTAGTTCTGGCCTCTTCTTGGCCAACTCTTACATCTTAAACTAACCCATATCTAGCAATCTGTGTATCACCACGAGGAGGTGGCTTACCGGCATGAGTCTAACCAGTGTCCATCTTGGGCCGGAGAAGCATGGCGTCTGCCACACTGCCTTCTCTCTCCCAGCAAAATGTCCTAAATGGATATGAATGTGACTTGTCTTGCTTTCTGTCTGACACTGGAAGATCACTGGAAACTCTGAGACCTGCTTGTGACGATGCTTCACACAGCAGAGGGGAGAATGGAAGGCATAGGGGCAAGGCTAGAGAAGCCCTAGAAAGAGAATTCCCAGAACTTTGATGTTTAAGCCTCTGACAGTTGTATTTTTCTGATTTAAGCAGCCACATCTGTTTCTAGCAGACACAATAGTTGACTGTGATTTTACAACACTATTAGCAATGGCACAATGAAAGAAGATAGAAGACAGAGGCTTTGGGGATAGGGGGAGTAATGATATTGTTTTGAGAGGTTGTGGAACCTTTATGACATGGGGCCTAGCTGGCAGGCATAGGGATGTAGGAGTGGGGCTTGAGGGTTCTAGCCCAGGGTTTCTGTCCCACCCCCTCCTCAGGAGCTGGCTATTCTGCATGCCTTTCTCACCGTGATGAACCGTTCCCACTCAAACCGTGAGCCAAAATAAAATCCTACCTCGTTTCTGTCACAGTGTTGGGCAAAGTAGCTAACATAGTTTGTCTTCCTCTTGAGGTGTGTAGGGCATGCAAGTGTACTTGGCATAGAGTCCCTTACAGTTGACTGGATTTTCCTTTAAATGTACCAGGGATTTTGTTTTAATCAGATGGGGTAAGATGACAAATATAAAAGGAACCTGGAAGAAGAACATATCGCAGTTCCCAAGAAGACAGATATGCTAAACTGCCCAAGGCCACAGGAGGAAGCACGTAGGTTAATAAGAAAGCAAAGGGTGTAAGGCCATAGTGAGTCTTCACTGGGGATTGGCAAGGAAAGCCAAGGTGAGTAAATTTACAGAACATTGGGGGTTCCAGGCTAAAAAGGTGGTGTCCAGTTGCTGGGTACCTATCTCTGGGCTGATCTCAGGCATGGGGGAGTGCTGCCTTGGTGCATGAAGGCTGTTAAGAGGATTAGGTAATTTGGGTTGGTTGACTTGTATACGAAGGATAACTGGTTGATTTTGTCTCCTTGACACAAGCCTAGACATATCTGATGTGGAAGTTTGAATGAAAATGACCCCATAGGCTCATAGGGACTGGCACTTTTGGGAGATGTGGCCTTGTTGGAGGAAGTATGTCACTGGGGGCAGGCTTTGAGGTCACAGATGCTCAAGCCAGGCCAGTGGCTCAATCTCTTCTTGGTGCCTGTAGATCCAGTTGTAGAACTCTCAACTCCTCTCTAGCACCATGCCTGCCCACAAGCCTCCTTGCTTCCCGCTGTGATAATAGACTAAACCTCTGAACAGTAAGTCAGCCCCAATTAAATGTTTTCCTTTGTAAAAGTTGCCATAGTCATGGTGTCTCTTCACAGCAATAAAACCCTCACTAAGACATCTGGGAAGAAGGAATATCAATTGAGAAAATGCCTTCATAAGATTGGCCTATGGAGCATCTTCTTGATTGATGATTGATGTTGGGCGGTGCCATCCTTAGGGATATGGTCCTGCATGGTATAAGAAAGCAGTCTTAGCCGGGTGGTGGTGCACATCTTTAATGCCAGCACTGGGGAGGTAGAGTCCCAGGACAGCCAGGGCTACCCAGAGAGACCCTGTTTTGAACAAAAAAAAAACCCCAAAAAAACAAACAACAACAAAAAACCACTGCCACCACCAGCAGCAGCAGCAGCAAAAAATGAAAAGAAAAAAAAGCACCCTGAGCAAGTCCCTCCCCCATGGCCTCTGCATCAGAACCTTCAGGTTTCTGCCCGGAGTTCCTGCTCTGATAATAGACTCCAAGCTCTAAGCTGAAATAAACCCTTTTCTCCCCACGTTGCTTTTGGTCATTGGTGTTTTCCATAACAATAGAAACCCTAACTCGGATGTTTGTAGGCCAGTCTTAACTATCTCTAGGAACCTTTCCCTCAAAGGGACAGGCTCTCCAGCATCAGCAAAACCCCAGGATGTCAAAACTTAATGAAACACAGAGAATTAAAAAAAATGTGGCCACCATGGTGGTATGCATGGCTTAGGGTCGTTAACACCATGTCCTTTGCCAGCTGACAGTGACTGTGGTGACTTTTAATGGGCTGGCTGCTCCTTTGTCCTTCCCCTGGAAGCTTTCTCACTGCCTGTCTTTCTTTTACAGGAAGTTGGTGACACCACAGTCTTCAATACTCAGACTTCCAGATGACAGTGTAACAGAGACTTCTGTCACCCTGATCACTGGTGTTCACAGAGAGGTGAGAAAGATCCCAGATTCCTGCCTCTCCAAAGCCCGACCTCTGCTGAGTATTTCTATTTCATGCTGGTAGAATGAAGCTAATTGCAAATTCTTAGCTGCTCTGATTCCAAGTGAGTAGCCAGAAGCAGCATGCAACAGTGCAGGAACCTGCTGCTGTGGTTAGAAATCAATCAGAGTGCACAGCTTCCTGAGTAGAGCTGCCCTTTGTGTAGGAGGAAGGGAAGGAGGGGCTGGGGACCAGATTCCTTTGCAAGTGGGCTCCATGCTGGGTCTGTGCTTTCCAAGGCTGACTCACAGCACCATAGAACAGCCTTCTGTGAATCTGGAGGCCTCTTGGGATTCAGTTCAATAAAGTTCAATAATGCCAGCCGGCAGCCATTTGAGACAGACTGGGTGATTGGAGGGTGGAGAGGCAGGAATTATTTTTCCTTGGAGCTTATTGGGATACTCCAGGTGCTGGGGAAGGGTGCGGCAGCCACTGGGATTTTTTAAAAAGCTGCATTTAACAAGTCTACTTGAATGGGAAAAGGTGAGGAATGGTTATATCCTAGCACTAGGGATACTGAAGTAGGAGGGCCACAAGTTTGAGGCCAACCTGAGCTGTATAGTAAGTTCAAGGCTAGTAAGGGCCCTGTCTCAAAACAAAAACAAAAAATTAAACAAAAAAAAGACCCTCAAAAAACAAAAACAAACCCGAACTGAAAATAACAAACTAAAAATAACAACAACAAAAAAAACCCTCAAACAACAACAACAAAAAAACCCTCAAACAACAACAACAACAACAAAACCCTCAAACAACAACAACAACAAAAAACCAAACCCAAACTAAAACTAACAGTGACAATAAAGTCATGTTGACTGACTTAAGGAGCTTTATGGCATTGCCTGAGTGGATGTTCATGTGGGCTTTAGAACTGTGGGACACTGAGCTTCATGAAGTCATCAAAGACATCTATTTTTGTCCTCCTCTTCATGTGAGTGTGTGTGCACATATGTGCTTATGTTCATTATATATATACATATACACACACATATATATATATATACATATATATATGTGCGTAGGTGTCTATGTGTGAACATTTGTGAGGGGCAGTTGTTGACATCAAGTGTCTTCCTCTGTTGCTCTCTATCTTTTTTGAGACAGGATCTCCCACTGAATCTGGAGCTTGCCCATTGTATTAGACTGACTGCCCAGGGAACCTTGAGGGTCCATTTGTCTCTGACTTCCTGGTACAGAGATTACGTATACTGCTGAGCCCAAAATTATTTTATTTCACCTCAAAACTTAATTTTTATTGAATTAATTTCTTAATTAATATAGGAACCTGTTAGAACTGGTTTAAGGAATATCTGAAAAATTAAACATATTACATATAGATATTCACTCTAGTACAGAAATGTTAATTTAAGGCTGGTATAATGGTGTATGCCTGTCATTCCAGTAGCTGGGAGGTAGAGGCAAAAGAATTACAAGTTCAAGGCCAGCCTCAGCTACATAGATAGCTAAACCAGACCAACGTGGGCTGCATAGTGAGATTCTGTCCTAAAAGACCAGGAAAAATGGCTAATAAATGAGCTGCAGTCTTTGGTGTTATTTGTTTCAACTTTGTTGAATAAGAAGATACCAGTTAAAAATCTTCTCTGTTCCATAGCATGATAAGTAGCTTAGTCCATAGAAGGTAGGCCCAGCACTTCAGATCATTTATGAAACATTTACACTGATTTCGTTTATTATCAATTGTTTTCGAGTATGTGAACCGAAAGTGGAAGGACTATCTCCAGGTCCTTTATTGCCATCTTTTACAGAAAGGTTGGAAGAAATCTGACACAGCTTCCTCTGAGTCCGTCCTTCCTTCCATCCCTCCCTATCTTCCTCCCTCCTTCCTTTTCTCCTTCCTTCCTTCCTTCCTTCCTTCCTTCCTTCCTTCCTTCCTTCCTTTCTTCCTTCTCTCCTTCCCTCCCTCCCTCCCTCCCTCCCTCCCTCCTTCCTTCCTTCTTTTTTTTCAATGTAATTCTTTACTGATCCTTTGGGAATTTCACATCACGCACTCCAATCCTTCTCAGCTCCCAGCCCCTCCATGTCTGTCCCTCATCCCTGCAGCAATGCCTCTCAAATAAATTTAAAACAAAATAAACAAGCAAAAAACGCACATTGCTCCTGATTTCTACCACCTCTTCGTCCATCCTAGTGGCATTGGGAGCTGGAGTGTGTCGTCTAATCAACCCTGCCCACAAAAGGTTCATTGTAATGAGTCATCTGGTCTGGTTCAAGGCCTGTGGTCCACCATCATCACTGAGCCCTCACCAAAGATCCTCTCAGTCTTTCTGCTGTTGCTCTGAGTCCACAGGATCTCTGTGAGCCAGAAAGAGCAACAGAAATCAGGAAACAAAACACCCACCCATCCAAGACAAAAGCTATAACCATATAAAGGTCCAGTCCCTTTACACACTTCTGCAGCTCATAGATGGGGTAGATGTTAGGGTGGGCCAACCCAAGGCGTTATGTAAGGTCACCACAGCAACCTATGTTTAATGGCCAATGGCCATGCCATGTTCATGCCCTAAAGAAAATTGCTTTTGCCATCATATGGCCCATTTTTGTTTCGTAGTTAGTTGTTTCTGTTTTGTTAGAGCCCATTCTTTCATAATGTCATATCCTTAAGGTTGTCAACATACTTATTTCCTTATCATTTTTAGACTGCTCCATTATTTTCGTTTTGTGGTGAGCATGCAGCACTCCCAGTTAGCCATGCTGTCTTTCTCATCACTTGGTAGCTTTGGTTTTCAGGCTCATCTTAAATGTCTTGCTTTGTTTCCCCCTCTCTGCTGCCTTACTCTTCTCTCATGAGTGATTTTACAGTAACTTTCACCAGCCCGGAGGCCCACTTCAAAGTGAAGACTCGTGGTAAAGAATCAGGTCTTACGGTGGGCAGGTAGAAAGCATGTCACAATCGCTGCCACCAAGGCTGCAGGTGATGTGGCCCCCCTGTTGCTGGAGGATGCTTTCTGTACCCTCTCCTCATGTAAATGACAGTCCTAGTACTGTCTAGTGACATGTTCTTTAGCCACTGCCCCAGCTTTAAATCCATAAGTCTGGTTCCCACTCTCTGTCTTAAGTGGGATTTTCTAGTGTTTGGTGTCCTAGTGTTCTGAGACCTGTTATGTCCCGGGTCTTATTTCCTTTTACATACTCCACCTGTTAATTTGCTATATGTTCTTGGGCCAGTCAATTTAACTTTAAAGTTCAGTCAGTGTCCCAGATTGTAAAATTATGGTGTTGGATACTTAGCCTCCAAGCCCTTGTCCACGTCAAAGTCCAGAAGTCCTCAGGAAGATCCTTTAAAACAGTGATCTCTGCTACAGTCAGAAGGGCTGTGAGAGTGTTTGTTCAGTTCAGGCAAATGGTAAATGTGTCGGCTACTCTAATGAAATGAGTACATTTTTGCTCTAAATGTCATGGATGTTTATTGTCAGATTAAACTACAGCAGGCCTAATTTTAGCTCTTCCAATTCAAGGGGAGCAATGAAGATTAAATGTTAGGCATAATTAAAGATGCAGATGTAGTTATATTGAATTATAAACCTCATTAAGTGCAGCATCCCAGGAAGGCCCCTGAGACCAGCTACAAAGGACTTCTAGTCACAGTGCTAGAGTTATTAAAATATTCTAAAGTAAATCTCACTCCCAAAATATTATGACTTACACGGAAGGATTTCTAAAAACATGGCTGGGTTTGTTCCACGGCTAATTTCCTTGCTCCGTAGAGAGTTGGGAAGGAGGATTTCTTCTCTAGGATTTTCATGGACCGTCTCTCTGGGGCTTTGTGCCCACTCTCCCACCCATTGACGTGGGATCAAATCTCCTGGGCCTGTAAAAATAAGAACTCAAGGTCGCATTCCATTCTAGGGTTGATAGCAGGGACACTGAGAGAGCAATTTTCCTAGGATTGGAAGGCTACATTTTGAAAAATGTAGATAACTACATTTCTTTGGTGATATTTCCAGGTTTTTTGTCTGTAAAGATAGCATATATACATTTTAACAATTTAAGGAATACAGAATAGGATAAAGACTTCTCAAAATTTGCGAAAATAGTTTAGACCTTAAGCACCAATGTATGTGTGTGCATCTTCATGGGTGTGCAGGTGTGTGTGTGTGTGTGTGTGTGTGTTTAGAGGCCAGAGGTCACCCATAGGTGTTTTGAGTTCCTCACATCCATCCATCTTGTGTTTTGAGTCATAGTCTCTCATTGTGACTGGGGATCTCTAAATAGGCCAGGCTGTTCTGTCTCTGTCTCCCCTCACACTGGGATTACAAGTCCAAGTGCTTCTTATGTGGTGCTAGGGGTCAAACTCAGGTCTTCATATTGAGCAACTTTACTTTACTGATTGAGCTATTTCTCTAGCATTTAAGTGCAGTTTTTGCAGTGTTTTTAATTAATGTGAATGGATATCTTCCCACATCATCAAATACTGATAAGCCTTGTATATTTTAATGGCTGATATCCTATCTTTTAATCTGGTTGTCAACTACTTAGTTATACAGTAGTGCTGTATAATAAACAGCCTCCAAATTCAGTAGCTTAAAATTGGGTATTTTTTTGAGCTCACAAGTTTGCAGTTGACAATTTAGGCTGATCCCAATTGGGCTGCTCTTCTAGACTGGGCTGGGCTTGTTCTTGTCTGTGAGTCAATTATCAGTATAGTGACCTCAGGTACCCTTGACAAGGGAACTAAGATGATTTTGTTTTTCTATACCATCTCCAGACATGTGCTCAAGTAAAAAGAAGAATGAGAGAGATGAAGACATCTCCACACAAGGGCTTTTCAAATCTCTGCTGGAGTCAGGTCAACCAACATCACTTTGACCATGTCAAATTGCTTACCTGAACTCAAAATCAAGGGATCAAGGTGAGAAGAACTTCAAAGTCACCTTTCAAGAGGCAAGGGTAAGGCCGGGGTGGTGTTCATTTGTCAGGGTACTTGCCTAGAATCAGGGAACCTTAGGTTTTTCACCTGGGTGTGGTAGTGCACTCCTGTAATCCTAGCACTCAGGAGGTGAAGGCAGGAGGACCAGCAGTTGAAGGTCATCCTCAGCTACGAAAAGAGTTTGAGACTATCTTGGGCTGCACAAGACCCTGCTTATAAAAAAAAAAAAAAAGTTTGGTGGAGCTGGGGTGGGGGTGGTCATACTGATTTAGGCTTATCATGTAATCACCTCCCCAAAGACACACGCACCTCAACACTCAACATCTGGGCATACATTCATAGACCTCAACACTCAACATCTGGGCATACATTCATAGACTGTCTAACAGAAGGGACCAGTTTTTGATGCCAGTGTTGCATGAATGTCACTTTGGTGGAGATTTTGGTAGATGCTTCCCAGTAGGCACTGTGCTCGGGCCATCACCTAGCCTTACCTCCCACAACTGTCTTGTGCTTATCTTCTTCCAGACTCGGACTGGCCTTTCCTGTCTGGAATGCTCTTGACGTCCTATAGACATCCAAGCCCTGTACTGAGAGCAGGAAAGATATCTTGGTTTGTCCAGGATTTCACTGGTTTTAAAATATAAAGTCTTGCATCTCAAGCTCTCTACCAGACCAGGCAAACCCAGCCAACTGATTGTATGAGAGGGCCTTGGCAAACTTTAAAGGGCCAGAGAATAAATATTTTAGGTCTCAATTGAGAGCTCCTGATTCTGCCAGGGCGAGGTAAAAGTGGTTCTAGACAACAAATGGGCATGGCTGTGTGCCAACCCAACTTTACTTTCAGAAACAGGCAGTGTGCTGTGTTTGGTCCAAGGTCTTGTGAGAGTCTGTTATGTTTTTATGTTTTAATTACTGTGCCTAAGAGACCCATGAAATAAAAAAATGCCTGTAGCCTGTAAGTCTTTTGCCCAAAGACAGATAATTCTTGAAATACTGGAGGCTATGATTTATGTTTTCACTCCCCTAAATAAATTTGTTTGCCCCAACTGCACTGGACATGCTTGATCACATGTAGTCAGGAAGTACAAGACAGAAATATGTCAGAATGTATGCTTGTCCCTGATTGCCCCTGATTGGATGGAGTCAGGAGGTACAGGGGCAGGAAGAACATCAGGATATATGCTTGCCCCTGATTGACCTGATGGGAAATGTGGTCGTCTTATGGGTTTGGCTTTTTAAGCTTCTGCAAAATGAGATTTGTTCCCATATTCTGGAAACCCCAAAGAGGTCCTAGCCAGAGTCCCTCATCCTGGCCAGTGTTTAATTAAAGCTTGCTTCAGATTTGGCTCAAAAATTGTGGAACTGGTCTTTCTCTTGTGAGTCTCAGGTTTAACAGGCTTTAATTTTCTGACACTTTGCTAAGGCTGGGCATTTTAAGTGTAGGCTGTGTTCTTTTGTTGGTTTATGTTTCAGTAGAGTTTTTTTCCCTCTCTCTTTCTGGTTGGAATGTAAGGGGAGTATAACATCTTTACACCATACTCTGTGACTCAGTAGCTATGTAAAGTTGAATGAGTTACTTACCTCCCTGGCTTTGGTTTCCTTATCTGTCAGATGGGGATAATAGTAGTATTTGTTATGGTAAAAATAAAATGTCACAGGTCCCTGAGTGGCGGGTGACATCAGGCAGGGGGTTCCGAGACCACGGCTGGCCATGAAGTTAGCCGGTCCCAGGCAGGGAGGATGGGTGAGAGACAGAGACGCACCATGCAGAGAAAGTGGGTATCTATTTAGTGGGTTATGGAGGGGAGAAGGAAAAGAGGGAGGGGAAGAAGGGGGAAGAGCAGAGAGAGGCAGAAAGAGAGAGAGAGATAGAGAGAAAGAGAGAGACAGAAATTGAGAGAGAGAGATTGAAAGAGAAAAACAGAGGGGCAGAGGGGAAAAGTGGGGAGAAGGGAGAGAGGCAGAAGCTGCCTCTTCAGGAGAGAGATGGAAAGGAACTCAGACTGGAAGCCGAAGGAAGATCTCCTTGCCTCAGTGGATGGAGGGAGTAGGCGGGGCTTGTCTCTTAAAGGGACAGGACAGACTGTTACAGTATTGATCACCATTGTGTTTGGGAGGATTAAATCTTTTCACTGCACATGAGTGAATGAGTGCTCAATAAACAGTGGTCATCATCATCATTATCATCATTGCCATGGGCCTTCTTCATTATGTAGCACAATTCTGGTTACAGAAGTAATTCAGTGCAAAGAACCACACAGGTGCCGGGCGGTGGTGGCGCACGCCTTTAATCCCAACACTTGGGAGGCAGAGGAAGGCGGATCTCTGTGAGTTCGAGGCCAGCCTGGTCTACTACAAGAGCTAGTTCCAGGACGGGCTCCAAAGCTAGAGAGAAACCCTGTCTCGAAAAAACAAAACAAAACAAAAAAACAAACAAACAAAAAAACCAACAGGCCTACGTTAAAAGCCTTTTAGGTGGTGTTATCTGAACACTCATTCAGAGGTGAGCTCTGGACCATGACTAGCAGTGCCCTCCCTGAATGTTGGCTGGCCTTGTTTTCACGGTTACCGACATCCCTGAGTTACTGAGAAGTCAAACCCCAGCCTCCTCATCACCCTAAAAGCCATCTTCTGCCTTGTACTCCATCTCTTAGCTGCCTCTATACCTTCCCAGGCTGTATGGATGAGGATCAAGAAGGGACTCCCTAAGATCATAGCTGGAAGCTTCTAAACAGGCATTGAGGCTACTGGCAAGAGCAGAACTGGTAGGGTGTACAGGGTGCTGGGATTGCTTGTGAGACCTGGTATGGGTGAGCTGCACAGGGTCCTTCCCTTGGTTGGGAAGAAGCGAGATCACATGGCTGGTTCAGTGATCCCCTTCAAGCCAGACCCCACCACTTTATCAAAAACTCTTACATCTTAGGGCTGGCTCAGCTTTGATCTGGGAAAATGAAAGGCCAGGTTTCTGGGTGCCCCACTGCCAACTTTTGCAGCAAGAGTGAGCCTTGCTGATCCTGTCGGCTCAGACGTACTCCATTTCCTGGTAATTAAACAAGTGGAGATCAAAGCCGACAAATCTCCTAGTCTCTTGGCACAGGAGATGAAGGTAAATAGTTCCAGCAACAGTTCTTTTTCTTTTCTCATTAAAAGCGAAACATGAAATGTCTTCTTACTTTGAAGAAAACGAATGTGTTCAAGGTCAGCCTAGAGATGTCCTCTCAGCCACCTTGATTATTCCACATTGGTTCTTATTCTCTGCTCAGTGGAGTGGAGGGGGAAACACATCTAAATCACATCCAGTCAGGAGACAAAGAAAAGGTATGGAACACACCCATCTGGTAACCTTGACACTTGGTGACACCTCCTTTTTGCTGGGCATGGCCAATTATTGCATCCAGGCCTCTACCTGAATCTCAGGCAGCTGCCTATGCTGCCTTGGCTATTTTCCCATAATGTCTTTTGGGATTTGCTGTCTTCTCTGAAAGGAACAGCTCACCAAGAGGGCCACCAGTACAGGAAGCTCAAGGTTGGAGGCTAAAGATGCCTGCTGAGGGTTCTAGGTGATCTCTTTTCAGTGCAGGAAGCAGACCCCACTTGAGCTAGCTTACGTGTAGGGCAGGTGGGTACCATGGGGAACAGTGAAGAGCTCCTGGGGGCCCCAACTGGGTCTCCAGGATTACTAGTGTCAGAATCATGGAGGCCTTAGGAGCAGGACTGCACAAAGGATAACATCTGCCCCAGACTCTCTTTTCCTCACTGCCCTCTCCTTCCTCTTCTGGCTCCACACTTGGCTTCTAGGTCACTGCTGCTTCATCCTGGTTTCTGTTTGCTCACTGTCTCTGGAGGCTGACTTCAATCCAGGTCTTCCTCATGTCCTAATGCCCAGTTCTCCTGCTTTGGCCTTGACTTCATCCCTCGTCCCCAGTCCCACATTCCAGAGAGAAGGTAAATGTGGAGGGTGGGAATCTGATTGATCTGAGCAATGATCTTGAGTCTGGCTATTGATGTCACAGTTCTGATCAGTCTGCAGGTACTTCAAACCCACCTTTGATCCAATTAGCTGCGAGTACAGGACCTTTCCAAAGTCATTGGATAAGAAGGAATGCCAGCTCTATGCTGGGGACAGAGCTCAGTGGATGGACTGCTTGCCTAGCACACATGAATCGTCAGCTTGGATTTCTAGTACCACACAAACCAAGCATGGTATCACACACTTGTAATCCCAGCACCTGGGAGATGGAGACAAGAGGAAGAGAAGTTCAAATTTATTCTCAACTACACAAGTTCAAGACCAGCCTGGGCTACATGAAACCTTGTTGGAAAAAAAAAACGTTTCTCTCTCAGCAAACTATGTTAACAAAATATTGCTCATAAGTGGCCCTAATTGTGACCAACTCTTGGTAGGACAGATGGCAGAGATTGAGTGCTTACTTAGACTCTTGACTGTTGTTTCTATTAACCGGCTTTGTTTTTGAGATGTAATTCATGTACTATAAAATTACCCTTGAAGGCATATAACCCAGTATTTTTTTTTTGCGGGGGTGTTATACTCTACAAGATTTTGCAACTACTGACACTAATTCCAGATTATCTCATCATCACTAAAAATAAAACTCCATGTTCATGAGAATGTACTTCCCCACTTCTCCTCCATCCAGCCCCGAGCAGCCACCGATCTGTTTTCTATTTCTGTGATTTGTCTATTTCAAGCATGTCATGTCATTCAAATCACACAATCTACAGCCTTTTGTGTTGATGGTCTTCATTTAGCATAGTGTTTGGGAGGCTTATTCACGACACAGCATGGATCAGCATCCTCAATTTCACTGCATAAAATTCTATTAATGGGTCTATTGTATTTCTTTTCCTACAGCTTCTTGTCTTTCCATGGGCACTTGTGTTGTTTGCACTTTCTAGTTTTGAGTTATATTGATATGAACATCCAAATACTGGTTTTTGTGTGTGTATGTTATCCATCCTGTGGCACACATGCCTTGGAATGAGACTTGCTGAATGATATGGTAATCCTATGTTTAACATCTAGAGGAGCTGCCAAACTGCTTCACAGAGTGGCTGAACCACTTCACAGTCCCACCAGGAATGCAGGAGGAGTCTACATTTTCTCTACCCTCACCAGCACTTGTCATCCATCTGTCAGGTTACAGCCGTCTTAGTAAGTGTGAAGTGGCATTTCATTGCTTTAACTTGCATTGCCCTAAAGCTTTAAGCACTATTTCCTGGGTTCATTGATCACTTGATGTTTTTGAGAAATGGCTGTTCAAATCTTTGCCATTCCAAACTAGTGGGTCACTTGTCTACTATTAGTGTTTGACTTGGGTGTAGCTGCTCAAATATTTCTAGAACTAGATTTTCTTATCTTATTAGTAATTACTTCAGGTGATCTGGAGGCAACCTATGAGGCATTGCATGTCAGAGCCTAAAACAGTGCCTGGAGCATGAAAGAAACAACAATGATATTGTTATTGTGTCCTTATGGAGACTAGTTTATTCTCTTGATGACACTCTTTCTCACACCAAGATATCTATTTTGGGGGTGGGGGTTGAACTTAAGAATATATTTTAAGAGGCCTAAATGTGACTGGAGGATAAGTTTACCCATCCTGCAAGTTGCAATTGGTGGCTAGTGTCCTTTTGGCTTGCTAGGGATTCAGGTAAGGACTAGAAATGAGGATAATAAAATAATTTGGGCAGTGACTTAATATATTGTGACAAAATATCTGAGGACCTCAACTTAAAGGAGAACAGATTTATTTTGGAACATAATATCAAAGGTTTCAGCTCAGGTCACTTGACTCCATGGTTTTTGGGTCCTGAGTGGTTTTGGTAGAAGCTACTTAGGGCAGACAGGAGATAGGGTAGGGAGGAGAAAAGATAGATGGGTAGGAGGAGAGAGAGAGAAAGGGAGAAGGAGGGAGAAAGAAAGGGCATGGGAGGAAGGAAGGGGAGGAGGTGAGAGAGAGAGAGAAAGAGAGAGAGAGAGAGAATAGGAACACTAACATGAACCAGAGATAAGACAGTTTTCTTAGGGTACACTCCCCAGTGACCTACTTCCTCCAACTCAGCCCTATCTCTTAACTTCTATCATCTCCTAAAGCTACCAGATTATGAGCCCATCAGCAAGCAGATTAACCCAAAGATTAGGTCACAGCCATCATGATGCAATCATTTCCCAGAAGCCTCACCTCTGAATATTATTACCCTAGGGACTAAGAGTGTGTGAGTCCTTAGGGACGGATAGATGTGAATCATAGCAGGAAGCCAGCTAGCTAGAGGGCCAGAGGATACTGGCAGAGACTTGTTAAAGGTGATTTTTTTTATGAGGCTTTACCTGTGGTTTGTCATCTAAAATGTCTTCCCTCCAAAGAGCTGGTAAAACTTACATCTTACTAAGCATTGTAGGAATGGATTTTTTTGAGCACTTTTTAAAGTGCTTCTGGCTTAAAAAGGTATAGAATGAATCTCATTACTGCTAAATTATGTTTCAATCTCTTTAAGATTTGAGACCACAAAGGTCAAGGATAAAGCTCTTTCCTGGTCACTCACAGGGATGCGTAATAAGCCATGCTGGCTCAATCTCCTTCAGGATTGACCGTGTGCACCCTCTGCATCCTGCTATCTGTTGACTATAGAGGTTTGGCCTTTACATGGCTGATGGGTACAGAGGCTGTACCTCTGCTGTGCCTGTGTGTATCAGTTCGAGGTCATAGCTGGCACAGCTCCTTGGTGAGTACACAAATAATATGTTGTTTGGGACCTTAGATTTCCAGCCAAAGTTCACACTTTGAAGATTTTGTATACAGCTGATGGCATTATTAAGAGATCGTTGAACTTTTGGGAAGTAAGACCTGTTTGGAAGAAGTGGGTCACAGGGGCATGTTTTATGTTTTAGGACCATCTTCTTCTACTCTCTCACTGATTTATGAATGTTATAAGGTGAGCAGCTTTGCTCCACTATGTGTGCCAACCATAATGCTCTTCCTTACACATGCCCAAAGTGATTAGTCAACCGTGAACTGAAACCTTTGAAAATATGAAGTTATTCCTCCTTTTAAGTTATTTATCATAGACATTCTGTCACAGTGATAAAAGGTAACATAGCTCTGAGGCTATAGAAGTTTCTTAGTCCATTTAGAGTTCAGAAGGAATCTCCATTGCCAAGAGGACCCATGGGGTACTCCAGAAGCTCTTCTCTGCATGGGCAGAATGTTTGTGCCCTCTGTTTCATGAGGATATTCTAGCCCTAGCAACACAGAATTAGAAAGTGGAGCTTTAGGGACATAATTAAGTAACAGGGTAAAGACTTCATGGATGGATCAGTGTCCTTGTGAAGGCAACCCAGAGGTCTCTTTCACAGTCTCTTTAACGTGTTAAAATTCAGGGAGAAGCCTTCAGTGTGCAAGCCAGAAGGATGCCCTCACTAGAACACAACCATGCTGGTGTCCTGAGCTGGGGTTTATAAACCTCCAGGTTTATAAGCAATACCTTCCTGTTGTATCTAAGCTGCCCCATCCACATTATGCCACTATAGCAGCTAACTTAGACACTATCCCCAGTTCCTGAAGTTAAGTTGATTAGGGAAGGTGAGCCTTTGCTTCGGAGTGGGAGTGGAAGACAGTTTTACGCCCCCATTTAGAGATTCCTGTTTATTGTGGGCATTAGTGGTGGCTGGCTTACTTAGAAAACAAACTTCATCTTTCAAACATTAGAGGACAGTTTGTTTAGTCTAGTCAACAGACAAGGTAAGTACCCATCTATAACACACACACACCAAGCCAGGCATTTTCTGAAGGAAGGAGAAACAACATGCAGAGTAGCTAGTGGAATAAAACAGATGTGTGACTCCAGTTGGCAGGACCCTGCTGTAGATGGAGAGCGCTGCTCATTTTGATGGGAGCACCAGGGAAATTTCTGTGAAGGGTAGAGGAGGTCAGGTTCCTGGATAAGGGCTCACAGGAGGTACAGAGGGCCAGATGGTTGTAGACCAGGTAGGACACTGGATGGGCAGATGACTGGGCAAAGCAGAAGAGGAGGATGAGGCCTTCGATGTTGGTCAAGGTAGCAGACTATGTTTTTTAGGCAAAGGGGAGCCTAACGTGGAATTTCAGCAGGACTATGGCATGTTCTGTCTCTTTTAAGAAAAGAAGAGAGAAGGATGAAAAAAGAATTAGAAGGTTGAAAGGCTGGGAAGGACTGAGTAGGGGTGACCGGACTATTCTGAAGAAGATGGGAAAACCTAAGGGTGGCGGGGAGTGCACGGATTGGACAGGACACGGGTGGTGGTTGGGTCTTCTTTCCTTTTGGTATTTCCTCTTCCAGGTCTGGAGCTCAAAGATGTCCTCAGGCAGTCAGCCACATCTGCCAGGTCTGCTGGCAGGTTCTAGGAGACCCCTTCCTCTTCTTGGACACACAGGAACAATCGGAAAGACTGCCAATCTCTGAAGGAGCTGGTCAGATCAGTGGAGGGGGTGGGGCGGGAAGTGAGGGTGTCAAGGCATGAGTTTCACAGAAGTAGACATCAACTGGCCTTGGCCATTAGCAGTTTGTTCATGAACTGTCCTCCTGGCTCGTGTGTTTGAACAGCTGTAGAGCTGGTAGTGTTATTTTAGGAACTTGTGAACCTCTCTGGTGCAGCTGGCTCACTGAAGACAGGCGCCTGAGGGTTCTAGCTTGGCCTGTCTCTCTGTTTGCTTCCCCATCCAGCCTCCACACAGTCCCATCACCAGCACTAAGTAGCTCCTCAGGCTGCTGTGCCTTCCCTACATTATGAACTGAAACTCTCCTGAAACCATAAGCCAGTGTAAACTTCTTCTCCCTTAAGCTGCTTCTGTCAAATATCCCTCACAGTGATGAAAGGAAAATAAACCTTAAGGGCTGGAGAGATGGCTCAGAGGTTAAGAGCATTGCCTGCTCTTCCAAAGGTCCTGAGTTCAATTCCCAGCAACCATATGGTGGCTCACAACCATCTGTCTGGTGCCCTCTTCTGGCCTGCAGGCATACACACAGACAGAATATTGTATACATAATAAATAAATAAATATTTTTAAAAAAGAAAATAAACCTTAATCTATATTTTTATGTCTTTATTTATCTTTTGGACCTGTCTTCTTTGGTCTATTCTGTGACTCTCAATCACCATTAAGATACATTGCAAGCATTTGTTCTGCAGGTTAGGGACACGGTGGTCTTGCATGTCCTTAGTTGGAACTGGTGGGAAGAGTAGGAAGTGAGTAAAAGCCTCTCCCTCCTCCCCGTTATCTTGAAAGACAACCTGTTCTGGAAGCCTAAGGGTTTGCTAAGGACTGTGGTTCTCATAGGCTTGCCCTCAGAAGTTGGTGGACACCTGCACTTACAACTCATGATTCTGATGTTCTCTAAAGTTGAACACAGCTGGTTTAAGAATATTCGTTCTGGAAAAGAGGGAGCTATGTTCTGTGACCCCTGAGCTTTACTCAGGGATTAAGCAACTAAATACACTAGGTTTTAAATGACCTTAAGCAGAAGGCAGCATTAGGTCTCTCTTCACACAGAAAGGTGACAGACTGAGTATCTGGAAGCCTTTCCAGTTGGTTCAGGACATTTTTTTACCTTTCTGTGAGCCATAATAAGCCTCTTCAGTCTGTGCACATATAAGAATCAACACAATATTATTAACCTGACTCTCCCCTGGCCGCGCATACAGGACCTCCAGCTCCTTTGCAAAATCATCCAGGCAATTCAGGATAGGCCCCAAAACATCGTGCTCTGGATGCTGATGAATGACATATTAGTCACCCTCTTTTCTGCCTTATTTATATTAGAAAAATAAATATGCATAAAATATAAAATGATAACATGACCTGATGTTCCTGTTATCAACTCCTAACCAATCAGGTTTACTCCCATACTGTTATTTCTAAATAATATTTCATATAATTTTACTTATTTTTTGTCTTAATTGATAATTTTGTATGTTTGTGAGACACAATATGATATTTTGATGTATTTATACCATGTAACATGATGAAATCAGGTTAGTTGAGAAACCCATCACCTCACATACATTTTTTCAAAGACTAAAAAAAAAATTATGTGTGAGTGTTTTGCCTGTATGTATGTATGTGCTTCACATGCATTCCTGATGCCCACAGAGGTCAGAAAAGGGCATCAGATCCCCTAGTATAAGAGTTACAGATAGTTGTGAGCTTGCATGTGGGTGCTGGGAACCCAACCAAGGTACTCCGTGGAGCAACAAGTGCTCTGGACTGTAGAACCATCTCTTCAGTCCCCACTTGCCACTTCTTTTGTGGGAGAATATCAAGCAGTTTAGCAATTTTGAAATATACAAGGCATTATTATTTATTTTATAGACAGATCCCTAAAGCTTATTCCTCCTGCCTGCCTGACGCCTTACATCCTTTTGTTAGTGTTTCTCCTTTACATCTGCCCTCAGGAGCTGGCAGCCATCATCTACTCTCTGCTGCTATGAATTCAACTTCTTTAGAGTCAACATCTAAGTGACATCGTGCAGTACTTGTCTTTCTATCCCGGCTTATATCACTTAGCACAATCCCCTCCATGTTTATCTGTGATGTTTGAAATGAGAGCCTGTCCCTTTTGGAAGCTTAATAGCATTCTGCTGTGTGTACACACCTCATTGTCTTTATTCATCCGTACATTGATGGGCATCTAATCTGCATCTCTGTTTAGCTATTGTGAAGAATATTCCAGGGGACAAGGAAGTGCAGCTGCTCTTTCAGTTTCTTTGACTACATACTCGGAGTAGAGTTAATGGAACACTTGGGGATCATAGTCTTGGTTTTGAATTGTTTTCCATAAGGACTGTATAGACACAGTCTAATCAACAGCTCACAAGTTCCATTGTAGGCACACTGTCACCAGCACCTCCTTTTTGTCCTTTTGATAATCGTCCATCTCACAGGTGTGAGGTGATGTCATATTATGGTTATAATTTGCATTTCCCTGATGATCAGTGGTCATGAGCATTTTTCATACATCTATTGACCATTGCAAGTCTTCTTTTAATAAATGCTTAATTAGGGAGCTGGAGAGGTGGATCAGCAGTTAAGAGTGCTTGCTGTTCCTCCAGAGAATCCGAGTTCAGTTCTTGATACCCTGTGGGAAGCTCACAACTTATCCTCATTCACACCCAGCTGTTCCAATAGCTCTTCTGGTCTCCTTGGGCTCCCATAAATACTTGGTATATACATGTGTGCGCATGCATGCGCACGCACACACATACACACACTAAAAAATATTCTAAGAAAGGAAATACATAGTTAAGTCTTTGGCACATATTATTTTGAAGTAAATCTCTAATACCCTATTTTATTTTTAAATATTTTGGCATCATCTGAGAAGAATACATATAATATAAGGGCTGTGTTTGTAAGAAACACATTCATAATTGTATTGTCATTCACAAATGTAATTAAAGTGATTTTTGAATTTCTAGTACTTCCACAAATATGACACATCTAGAATCAATTTTATTAAGAAATAAAAACAAATTTTGCATGTTTTGCCGATATGTATATGTATGTACCATGTGTATGCAGTGCTCACAGAGGCCAGAAGAGGGTGTTGGGTCCCCTGAAAATAGAAGCTGTCAGTCACCATGTGGGTGCTGGGAAAGAACCCATGTCCTCTGCAAGAGCAGCAAATGCTCTTAATCCCTGAGCTATCTCTCCCATCCCTTGAAACCGTTGTTTTTAAAATTTGAACCGGGATTTCCCAGAAGCTGTAAATGTGATATGTTGATGTATCTCTTGAGTTAAAAAAAATGTTACTTTAGTCAACTACAGAGTCTTTACTAGATTTCTTCCTATATAGATTCCTTCATATGTTTTTCCCTCATGGAAGGAGCTAAGATTAATAGCATTAGAAAGTCATGGAATCATTTCTTTTCTTCTTTTTTTTAAATCTTACAATTCACATTGGTAAGTAATGTCTGTGTACATAATGTTACACTAGAGAGCAGCAGGGTGAGACCTGGTCTTGTTGTTAATCCAAATGCTAACACGTAGACACTAAACTGCTTTTCTCTTGCTAGTGTCTGCTCCCTATAAAACTCCACCATGAGTCCACAGGAAGCAACTAATGTAAATAACAGATTTTGCATTGAACTCTCTCCCTATCAACTTTCTGCTTCCTGGCTAATAGCTTCTTCCCCTGGACTCCTTGATTCTTGGGCCTTGGTCCTCTTCAGAGACAGCATGGCCTTCAATGCAAACAGATTTAGCAAAACAAAACAAAGCAAAACACAAAAATAAAAAACACCATGAGGTTATCAGACATACCTGTTTGGCTCAGTTTTCATAGATCTAAGTGGGACTCCATAGATCTAAGTGGGACTCCAGTCTTTATTGAGTTTTTTCTTCCTCCCATTTTCTCTCCATTTTCTTATTCAAGGTCAGGCCTGTTTACTTGGTGACTTTATTGGTTTTAATCTCTCTCTCTCTCTCTCTCTCTCTCTCTCTCTCTCTCTCTCTCTCTCTGTGTGTGTGTGTGTGGGGGGTGTATCTATATATGTGAGGTTGCACTCAAAGGCTAGAGGTAAGTGTCAGATCCCAAGAGATTGGCATTACAGGTAGTTGTGAACCTCCTGACAAAGATGCTGGGAACTGAACTTAGGTCTTCTAGAAAAGCAGTATGGGCCCTGTGGTGGTTTGAATAGGAAATGCTCCCATAGATTCATGTGTTTGAATGCTTGTCCCATAGGGACTGGCACTATTAGGAGGTCTGGTCTTGTTAGGGTAGGTGTGGCCTTGTTGGAGGAAGTGTGTCACTGTGGAGGTGGACTTTGAGGTCTTAAAAGCTCAAGTTTGGCCAGTGTGGCACAAAGTCTCCTTCTGCTGCCTGCGCATCAAGATGTAGAACCCTCAGCTCCTTCTCCAGCATCACGTCTGCCTGCACACTGCCATGATGATAATGGACTGAACCTCTGAAATTATAAGCCGGCCGCAGTTAAATGTTTTCCTCTATAATAGTTGCTGTGTTCTTGGTGTCTCTTTACAGCAATATTTTTTATTTTGCTATTTTTTTTACTTGTTTTTGTGTATGTATGTTTGTGGGTTTACACACACGATGGTATAGAAGTCAGAGGACAACTTGTGGGAACTGATTTTCTCCTCTCCTTCCATCAAGTGTGTTCCAGGGATTGAAGCCAAGTTTTCAAGGCAGGCAACACATGCTTGAACCCGCTGAGCCATCTTGCTGCCTGCCCTCAACCTGAGAATTTTGACTGAGCTCAAAGCTTGCTTGAGTTTGATTTTGGGGATGAATCATAAAATTATTTCAGAGTGCTAAGGGTCCGTCCTATCACAGTGGTGAAATGAAGCAATCCAGAGTCAGCTGACTCATTCTAGCCCTAGCTTTGCCCAGGAAACCCTCTGAATCACAGCTTTGTCAACTGTAAAATGGGACTCTTGCTTGTGGAAGGTGGGGTGGTGATAATTACTCCTGATAGGTGAGTCCCCCGCAGGGAAAGGGATGTGACCTGAACACCTTGAGCAGGCTTCTGAGTGGCCGCAGAGGACTTTGGATCCCAGTTATAGCTTTCTGTTAGTGGCCAATCAGGACCAGAGAATGTGGCTCACAAAGGCTGTCAGGGAATTTATTTTGCTTCTAAATGCTTGGGTAACCCAGCGCTGGTCCCTGCTCTGTGGGTGTGCTAATATAATTGTTCAAGTACTTTGTTAAAAGAAAAAAAAAACCTCTCCCTGTTTCCATTAACTCACTGCATGGGGCAGTTCCAGCCCACTGATCCAGGTACCATTTACAGCTCAGTTTCACAGTGGTGATGGACTGAAATACCTACCATGAAATACCTACCTCTCCATGAGCCGCATGCATTCACAAACATCCGGCATTCATCACAGGTCCTCTCTTGCTAATTATCCTCCCGTTTGGGTCTCTTCCTCTTCAACAGAGAGCACCATAATTTTGAATTTCAAATGTCCCAATGTGCTTTCATCCACAGTGGAGACAGATGAGTTAATATCTTAGGAAATCAGTGGAACCACTGAAGCTCGTAAGAGTCCCTGCCCCCAGTGCCGACATCACAAAGAATAGCACAGTAGTACATAAATCTATGACTTGCATAACTTTACCTAATCACATTGGAATTCTCTTTGAACTTGACCCCAGGGGATAGAGATTATAGAACTGGCTGGCAGCTAAAAACTAATCCACTAGAAAAGACTCAAGTGTCATGAGAGCATCAGGAATGAAACGCTGAGTGGGAAGTGTATGAGAAGCAGCCCATCAGTGTAACTTGAAAATGATTTAGCAGTCTTACCTGTGGCTAGGTGTGCCTTGGAATTTAGGTCAGGGGCTGCAAGCTGGTGGTAAGGATAGGATTTTTCTTTTCTCTCCTTCTCCTTCTCTTTTATCTCTTCTTCTTCCTCCTTTGAAATGGAGTCTCATATAGCCTAGGGTGGCCTTGAACTCATTGTAGAGTTGAGAAAAACTTTGAAATTCTGATCCTCCTGCCTCAGTCCCAGGTGCTGGGATTACAGGCATGTACTCCTATGCTCACACCTCCAGGGTATGCGGTACTAGAGATGGAACTAGGGCTTTATGAGCACTAGATGAATACTCTTGCCCACTGAGCCATCTGTTCAGCCCAAGGATAAAATTTTCTTTGCTGGCTTTCCTCTGTCATCAGCTTCGTGAATACTCCAAGTGTTATCATAGAACCTTCATCCAGTAACTGATGATGGAACAACCAAGCACCAGGCCGAGCTCCAGGAATCCAATCAAAGAGAGGGAGGAAGGAGAATATAGAGCAAGGGAGGTCAAGGTCATGATGGAGAAATCTACAGAGACAACTGAACCAAGCTTGTGGAAACACATGAACTCTTGACCGACAGCTGTGGCGCCTCCATAGTACCAAACTAGGCCCTCCATATGTGGGAGACAGTGGTGAAGCTTGGACTATTTGAGGGGCCCCTGGCAGTAGGACCAGTATCTGTCTCTGGTGCATGAACTAGCTTGTTGAAGCCCATCCCCTTTGATGGGATGCCATGCTCAGCCTTAATGCAGTGGGGAGGGGCTTGGTCCTACCCCAACCTAATGTGCCAGACCTTGTTGACTCTCTATGGGGGCCCTTACCCATTGGGAGAAGTGGATGAGGGGTGGCTGGAGGTGGAGAGGAGAGGGGAACTTGGGAGGGAGAACTGTGGTTGGAATGTAAAATGAAATTTTAAAAAAAGAAAGAAAAAAGAAAAAGGAAAGAAAGAAAAGAAAAATCAATTCTTGATTTTCAATTCCCATAGGGTTGTCAATGAGGTGTCTGATCTCTGAAAAGGGGTCTTTTGATCTCCCAGAGAGGCTTGTTAAGGCAGGTGAGGGAGTAGATAGTGGTGACTCTATCTTGTGTCCTAGGAACTAGTGCCAGTCTGGGAATCAAAGAGGTCAGAGCTGTGCAAGTACAGGGCGGAGTGATTTGTGGGGTCCAGACCCTGGGTTCTTGGCTTTTTGTGGATAGATTAATATAGGGTTCAGTTTGTCATAGCCTGTGGGCCATATTTAGCTGAGCTGAGAATAACTGTGTGGTTATGAAATGTTTGTAAGCTGGGTATTGTGGCATGTGCTCATGATCTTAGCACTTGGGAGGCTAAGAGAATTATGAGTTTGAGTCTAATCTGGGCCATGTAGTGATAACTTGTCTCTAAGTAAACAAACAGACAAAACTGAAAGAAAAAAAAAAGAATATTGTGTAACACCTAAACTATTTGAATGTCGATTTTCAGCGAGCTTGTTTATTCACAGTGTTGAGGCTGCTCTGAGCAGCCTCAGAGGCTGTGAATCACAAAGGTAAACTACTTGCTCTCTGAGTTTTGACGACACAAAAACACACCTCTGACCTCAAAGGAAATGACAGTTTATTCTAGAGTCAAATAAATACAAGTGGCCATGGCTGAGGAAGACAGGTTTAGGTTTCCCCAATTCCAAGCTCCACGTGCTAACAGTTTAGTGAAACTTTTACAGTTACAAAACAAAGAATCATAAATCAAGGCACTTTTATATTGGTAGGACCATTGCGAAGCAGGAAAATCTCTACCATAGGCTTTAGATGCTGTGTGATGACACTCTTAGCCTTTGAGTTGTTAAAATCAAGGTATCTGTACATTCCAAAAAGGTTTACTCAGGAGTCATAGGATGCTAAGTGACCTTTATAGAACATTGTCCTCTGGGCGTAAGGAGTCATTACCATCTTCATTAGATTAGCTGTGACTACTTGCAAAAGACTCTCAAGATTGTGCCTGCTGGTGTTCCCTCCCAGGAGGAAGGAATGGTAAGGGTCATTGGCCATCACCCGGGAGCCTCTTTTCTGTCCACCTCCTTTCCAGTTATATGTGATCTGCCCACGCCCATGGTCTTGGGTGACAGAGTATATAGAATGTGCAAGGTTTACCAAAGAGGGGGGCCTTCTGCTCTGCAGCTAGGAGGAGGCTGTCATCCATGTGCGTATCTTTTTTAGTGGTGTAGTTGCTTTAAGGTTGTCCGTGTCCCTGTTGGTTTGTCAAGATGGACTTGGGTAAAATCATTCTTTGGTCTGTTGTTGCTGCCCTGTCTGGATGAGTAGGGTTCATATCACCTTAGGGAAAATTTGCATAGCAGTCACACAGAGGCAAGTGATGAGAAATTATCTAGAGGGCCAGCGACAGCTCTTAACCTGCAGCATTCCAGTTCTCCACAATGACGGAAGTTCCAATTAGTTAACCAGGCTTTCAGACTGTTTAATACAGATGCTGCCATTTTGTAATCTTTGTATGCATGTGTGCCTATGCACGTATTTGCGTGTATTAATGTGAGTGTGTATGTGCCATGTGGAGGTCAGAGGACAGTTTCAGGTGTCCTTTGATTGAGTAAGGGGTGCTTATATCAGATCTATTGGCCTGCAAGCTTCTGGAAATTCTTCCGCTCCACCTCCCATTTCTTTGTATGAGTACTGAGGTTACAGACATATACTACAGTGTACAATTTTATGTGGGTTCTCAGGATTTGAACTAAAGTTCTTACACTTGCATGATAGGCATTTTTACTCATTGAGCTGTGTCCTTAGACCAGGGTGTTTTTTGTTTTATTTTCCTGGAAACTTATTTCATACCTTTTACATAAAAGTTTGTTGACCTGTAGAGTAGAGTCATTTAGAAGCATAGTTTGATGAAATTTGGCCTCTGGATGGAATTTGAGCTGACTAAAATAAGCCATGAACTATCTGATCTCTGTTAGGGACAATTCCCTACAGACAAAATAGACATTATTAACCAGACTCATTTTATTTAGCTATTTTCCCCCATTCTCTTTAAATTTTATTTATTTTGATTTTTATTTTCCCCTTTTATTGAAAACAGATTTCTTTTCTATAACCTGATTGCATTTTTTCTTCCCTCTACTCTTCTCAATTCCTTTCCATCTCCCCTATCCATCTAGATCTACTCCCTTTTGGTCTCTCATTAAAAAAGAGCAGGCTTCTAAGATATAAGAATAAAACATAACAAAATAGAATGCAATAAGACAAAACAAAGACATTAAAGTTGGACAAGGCAAACCAACAGAAGGAAATGAGCTCCGAGAGAAAGCACAAGAATCAGAGACACACTCATTTACACACTCAAGAGTTCCATAAAAAAATACTAAACTGAAACCTGTAAACCATATGTAGAGGATCTGGTCCAGACCTCTGTAGACCCTGTGCTTGCATTCCAGTCTCTGTGAGTTCATAGGAGCTTTACTAAGTTGATTTGAAAAGCCTTGTTCTCCTGGTGTCCTCCATCCCCTCTGGCTCTTAACTCTGTTTCTGCCTCTTCTTCCGTGGGGTTCCCTGAGCTCAAATGGTTTGGATTTGATGGAGACATCCCACTTAGAGCTGTGTGTTCCAACGTCTCTTTTTCTCTATGTGTAATGTGGTGTAGGAGGTGCTTCTTCATTTGTATTGCTTTCATTGGCTAAATAAAGAGACTGCCTTGGCCTTTTGATAGGGCAGCCCTTAGGTGGGCAGAGTAGACAGAACAGAATGCTTGGGCGGAGGAAGTGTGGGAGACGTCATGATTCTCCTGGCCAAGATGGACGCTGCTTAGACTCATGCCGGTAAGCCACAGTCAAGTGGAGATACACATTAATGGAGATGGGTTAATCAAGATGTGAGAGTTAGCCAATAAGAGGCTAGAACTAATGGGCCAGGCAGTAATTAAATGAGTACAGTTTCTGTATAATTATTTTCGCGGCCGGGAGCCGGGAGGAAGGACACAGCCCACTCCCCCTCATTACTACAGTAATGTCTGCTTGTTGGTCTCTCTGTCTATTCACATCTGTGCAGGAGGAAATGTCTCTGATGATGGCTGAATAAGGCACTGATCTTTCAGTATAGCAAAATATCATCAGGAGTCAACACTACCTTTTTTTTTTTTTTGGTTTTTTGAGACAGGGTTTCTCTGTGGATTTGGAGCCTGTCCTGAACTAGCTCTTGTAGATCTGCCTGCCTCTGCCTCCCAAGTGCTGGGATTAAAGGCGTGCACCACCACCTGCTTACACTACTTTTTTTTTTTTTAAAGACCAATAGTATTTGATTTTACCCTCATTCTCTGGGCTATCTAGTCTCTGGTTCTTGGTTACCTTCTCATGGAATAGGCCTTAAGTCAAACCAGACATTGGTTGTTACTCCCACAATGTGGCACCATTGCCCTACCATATTTTGCAGGCAGGACAGCATTGAATATCAAAGGTCTTTGTGGCTGGGCTGATGTTTATGTTTTTCTCTTGATAGCCTGCAGAGTGCCTTCCCATACCCAAAACACTAGAATGTAGGGGTAAAGGTTCTATGTAGGCACTAGTTTGATCTCTCCATGTTCACTGAGTTGTGTGGGTTTTGTGTTCAGTAATGGGCCTGTCAGTTTGTCAAGAGAAATATAGCTTCTTGGCAACAGCCTGAGTTGTTTGGGGATTTCCATGGGACCCCTTTGGCCAACAACTCAATTGGATGTAACCCAATACTGGAAGCTTTGTTTGGTGACAAGAGGTGGCTCTTTGGGACTCCATCTCATTCTTTATTTGGAGACTTCATTAGGATCTCCCTCACGTATTTTAGGACGTTTCCACTGTACCAGGTTTCCATATTACCCCTCTAATCCCCTCAATTCTAGCTGACAAGACCCATTTTATAAGGTGCTTATTATTATCATTTGGTTTTTATTTTTTGAGACAGGGTCTTACTGTGACTGTCCTGGAACTCACTATGTATATCAGGCAGGCCTAGAATTCACAGGGATCTGCCTGCCTCTGCCTCCTGAGTGCTGGGATTAAAGGTGTATATCACCACCCTGGCCTAAGGTGCTTCTTCTTAAGATCCTACTGACTGAAGGTCCATATGCATGTCCAAGGACTCACAGAGTTCAGAGGAGCCACCAAAATGGCCTGGAAAAGTCTTTTCAGCCATGGATTATCATTAGAACCACTTACTTGGCTCTTAAATGTAGTGATCCCTGTATTCTGTTCTAGAGTTCAGCCCAATAGGGAAGCTGTGATTGACCATGGACCTCATAACACAGATAAAGAGACATGAGGGTCAATTGGCTTGATCACTCAGGATCTGTCTTCAATAACTCCTCTGCCAGTGCCCTTCTTCCTGAGACCACATGGTCCACATTCCATCCCTGACCTCCTACTGAGCCCAGGTCATTCTGTGGCATTATGGTTTCTGAGCATCATTCTCTCCATTTCCAGGCAGAGAGCTTCTTTCTTTCTTTCTTTCTTTCTTTCTTTCTTTCTTTCTTTCTTTCTTTCTTTCTTTCTTTCTTTCTTTCTTTCTAAGATTTATTCATTTATTATGTTTACAACATTCCTTCCATGTATGCTTTCATGCCAGAAGAGGGCACCAGATCTCATTATAGATGGCTGTGAGCCACCATGTGGTTGCTGGGAATTGAACTCAGGACCTCTGGAAGAGCAGTCAGTGCTCTTAACCTCTGAGCCATCTCTCCAGCCCGGCAGAGAGCTTTCTAAGACTAGATTTGATGGTGTATTTTGGTCTCCCTGGCAAAGCCCAAGGCTAAGGTCATGCTTGGTTCCACATTAACTCAGTGAGGAGCTATGTCATGATGCTAGGCTAGCTGGGCAATTGGAAGCTTGGCTTTAGTTTCCTATGATGTGGTTTAGATGTGAAATGTCCCCAGCTGGTGGCTCTATTTGAGAAGGTGTAGAACATTTAGGAGATGGAGACTTGCGGAAGGAAAGGGATCACTGGGGCGGACCTTGAGGTTTTATATTGTGGTTCCACTTAGTGTTCATTCTTTTTCATGACTGTGCAGTTAACCAGCTGGATCCCTGCCCTTGCCATAATGGATGTATCTCCTTGAATTGCTAAGTCAGAATCAATTGTCCATCTATATATTGTTTCATGTTAGATATTTTGTCGCAGCAGTGAGAAAACTAAGTGTAAACCAGTGAAAAAATGTGGCAGTGAATCTCCCCAGTGCAAGCATTATTTTATTGGGAGACTTTAAAACGTCTTTTCTAGGGTTTCCAGTTCACTGGACTATATATTTTCAAGATATTCCCTGACAACTTACTTTTAAACTCTAGCTTGTTAATATGGCTTGTCTCTCAACTTTTTGCTAGCTTGGCTAAGGTTTTGCCAATCCTGCACATATTCTTAAAGAATAAACTCTGTCTTATTTATTCTTTGAATTTCTATTTCATCAATCCTGTGCTGATCTTTTGTTATTTCTTTCTGTTTGCTAATTTTGGGCTCTTCTCATAGGTTGAGATGTCTCTGATTTTTAGATGTAGGCACTTGTAGCTATAAAGGTTCTTCTTAGAATTTCACTACATAGTTGCTTTCCTTTTTGGTTGATTATAGGGATTTCTTGATTTCTGTGTTATTCCTTCCTTTAATATTTGCAGTGACTGTCTTTATTTCTAACTTTGTCTTGATGTCTGCATTATTGGATGTAAGTATAGCTACTGTTTAACTTCAGATTCTATTTGCTTGGGATATCACTTTTCTCCCTTTCACCTTCGGTCTGTCTCCGTCTTTGCCGGTAAGGTGAGTTTCTTGCGAACAACAAATAGTTAGATCTTATTTTTAAAATTCATTTAGTTTGCCTATCACCATCCCATACCTCCAGTCTAGGTCTTTTAATTGGTGAATTCAGATTTTACATTTAGGGTTATTGAAAATTATGTGCTAAGTTCTCTTTTCTTTGTTTTATAGTCTTAGGTTTTTGTTTGTTTGTTTGTTTGTTTTTGGGTTTTCTAGACAGTGTTTCTCTGTGTAGTCCTGGCTATCCTGGAACTCACTCTGTAGAATAGATTGGATTTATTTGTTTATTAAGTTAAAATATTTGATTCTTTTCTAATTCTAACTTGCTTATTCTTCCAATAAGATTTATTTTTTTCTGATATCTTATGTTTCTATATATTTCTCTTCCTAGTACTCCTTTAGTATCTTCAGCAATGCTTGTCATAGATTGCTTTAGTTTATGCTTGCTATCAAAGTTCTTTATTTCTCTTTGCTGTCTGTAGTCATCCTGGTTTACAGTTTATTATTATTATTATTATTATTATTACTTGAAGTATACCACTGTACGCTTAAAATTTCTGTTGAGGGGCCTTCTGTTATGCTGGTAGTTTACCCTTGTAAATAACCTGACATTTCTCTCTTATAGTTCAGTACTATTTGCTCTGTACACTTGATATGTTTACTATAATATGTGATAGAGATGTTCTTTCCCAGCATTATGTCTATTTGAAGTTCTAAATGACTCCTAAATGTAGGTACCCATTTCTTTTCATAGATCTGGGGAATTTTCTGCTATAAGTTTTCTATACTTTTAATCTTTATCCCATTTCCCTCTTCTATATCATTTCATAGATTTGGTCTCTTTCTTTGTAAAGGTTTGCATTTGTGTGTGCCTGTGTGCATGCAGTCCAGAGGTTTATGTCAAGTGTCTTCCTCAGTTGCTTCCCACTTTATTTTTTGAGGCAGGGTTTCTCAATGGCTTGAAGCTCACCAGTTAGGCTAGACTAGTTGACCAGCAAGCTTCAGAGATCCTCCTATCTCTTCTCATCTGCTATGGAATTGCTGGCATATACCACCATGATTTCTTTTACATGGTGCTGGGAATCAAACTTGGGTCTTCATGTTTGATTAACAAGCACTTTTCCCCTGAGCAATCTCCAAATACCTTCTTCTGATATATTATTTAAACAAATAAAACAAAGCCAGAAATCTACACCAAAGCCCAGTTCAGAGATTCCATGCTCCAGAGCCACCTCGCCATTTCTCTCTAAGTAAGTTCTTCCATTGAGTACATTCGATATTGAGTCCCCTTCTATCAACTATTATTTCATCTCATATTGTTTATATATCTGTCTTCCCACCTTCAAACAACAGTCTCTGAGCTCCCAAGGACAGGAACTGGGTCTTAATTCAACATCATGATTTTCCCCAAAAAACCAGCTTCAGTGCTGACTCATGATAGTCTTGTTTTAGTTTTCATAGAAAATAAAGTCCAGTTTCTGGCCCCGTATTTGATAATCTTTGTCACAATAAAAGGGAGAATTGTGAACAAAGATCAAAATAATCCAAACTACAATTTCTCCTAGTGGAATTATAACACAGGTCTGTTTGACCTGGACTTTGTTTACAGTCTCTTTGTTGTTTAGCTGTGCTCTTCAGTTACTCAGGGAGCATGAATCCTGCATGTCATGATGATAACCGAAGCCACTTAGAAATAACTCCACTGTTATTTAGCAAATTATATTTAATCTGATGGGTAAACTTACATCAGTGCGGCTGCTTATGTCAAAGAAAAGGGACAGAGCAAGGAGTTGGGGGAGCCTGCTGGGCTTGCTTCATAAAAGAAGACTTGTTATCTTGTATTTTGTCTACAGTTGGGATATTTCTACCAGGGTAAGTGGTGACTGTCTTGTCACTGGTGCAGTAATAAAACCTGAAGAGTGGAGAACAATCACAGACTCCTCAAGGAGGACAGTTCTCAGAGAAAGGAGGGTTCTGGCTCCAATCTCATCTTCCTACTGAGCTAGGTAGACTTTCTGTACACTCTTTTTACTGTGTTTCTTTCTTCTGAGTAACTTTCTTCCAAGGTATGAGCTACTCTTATTCCTGGCCAGTTTGGGTCACCTGTCATGGGGCTTCTATCTGCATAAGACTCCTGGTCTCATGGAATATCATAATTGTTCCCTCATTTGGAGACAGTCTCCCCCAGTCTTGTGTTCTTCATCAACAGGCATTAGCTCAAATGTCACTTTCTTAGAGAAACCCTTGATGACTGTAGCTGTCCTGGAAGAAATTGAAGATAATTCAAAAGAGGTACTTGTTCCCCTTTGGCTCTTAGACTATTGAAACAATGGTCCCCAAGGAATTTGAATTTCCTCCAAAATCTCATGTAGAGAGAAGAAAAGGCCTGTTACCAGCTAGAACCTACCTCCTGGAAGGAGATTTCACACAATTCTGACAACTTATCAGACTGCTTTTCAGAAGAGACTAGAGCCCAGACAATGGTGATGGGTAGACCACTCTCTGACTAAGGCTGCTTAGTCATACATATCTCTTGTCTTCTATTTGAACTTAAACCTCATTTCAGAACTCCAAAGATGACCTTGGGTGAGGAGCCACTGGACCATTTTGCTCCCTTTCACAATATGGTCACAGAATACATTCCCACTTTTTGCTTTTCAATATTTGTTTTTGTTTGTCTGTTTGTGTTTTTAGTTTGTTTTTAAAATTGACCTGTTTAAGACAGATGAACAGACTAGCTTGCTAGGGATTCCAGAGCCTAGGCCCTGACTCCAGTAATTCAGGTAAGAATTCTATCTTCCTAAAGCAGCTTTGCCCCACCAGTGGTCCCTTCCTATGCTGGATGAGTAGATGCCTGACTTAGTGAAGCCTTCACTGTAGCATCAGGTGGTATTTGACTTCAGGAATCAGGATGATTCCAGGTAAGAGCTGTCAGCTCAGCACCTCAAAACCAGGAAAGGTGTTCTCCTCAGCCATTGTTGCGAGCCCCAGAATATTGACTTAAGTAATCACCACAGCAGTCCCAGCGGGGCGAAACCTTCAGAGAGCAGGACATGGACACATAAGAGGCTGTTAAGACCCAACTACAATGCCATGTGGTATTAAGACCCCCATTTTACTGGTGATAAACTAAGGTTCCAAGTGATGAGAAAAATATTGCTTTGATTAAGTTCCTGCAGGAGGGTAAGTCTTAGCCTGGGTTTTGGTCTCTGTTCTTGCTGTCACTCCTGGATGCCCTGCTTATCCAGTGAAGCACTTTCCTCCTGGTATTTCTGCATTTACCACCCAACGAGTAGTTTCTGGTCCTTTCTGGAAAATTCTTCTTTCATCATTTCCAATCCCCTTGGAGAACTCCTTTCTCTTCAGCTAGGCCTCAGGGTTAGCACCACACTTTTGTAAGTATAAGAATTATGCTGAGCAGAGATACATTCCAGATGGAACACAGTGCTAAACAAATAAGAACTAGAATAGAATAATCTTTGTAGAAAATATAGGCAGGTATTTTTGTCTTCTTGGGGGAGTCATGCCTTCTTCAGTAAGCCAAAAAAATCAGATGCTATAAATAGCAAGGCTGGCATACTAGACTGTTTAAAAACAATTCACATTAACACAAAGCAACACACACACAGAAAGAGGCACAGGCATCAGATTTCATCTTTAACAAAGATCTAATATGTTTAATAGACTTAGTGAGAAGAAAGCCAAAGCAGATCCTCCCAGTTTTTAAGACAGGCGGAGGATGCAGCTGGGGAGATAGTCTAGTGGTTAAAAAGCCATCCTGCTCTTCCAGAGAACCCAGTTCACTTCCAAGCACCCACATCTGGTGGCTCACAACCACCTGGATCTCTAGATCCAGAGAATCTGATGCCCTCTTTTGACTCTGTGGGAACCTACCTGCCTTCATGCGCACCTATGCTCTCTGACATTAACAATAAATACAGAGTAATTTTAGCAAATGAAATTATTTTTGAAAACATTTAATTAAGTGAAATATTAAAATCAGTTTTATCTGTTTCCTTTTGCTTAATGTGGCTACTAGCAAATCTGATTTATACGTGCATAATTTAGGGGACAGACTTTCTAGAATATGGCTGAGGTATTGCTTGTGTGCTATGAAGAGATGTCATGAAAAGAGTTCTGACCCTTAATTAACAAGGCTCCCATGACTAAGAGTTTTCATTAATCCATCCTGGGATCAGGATAGGTTAGGAGGGGCCAGAGGAATCTTGGTTGGCCCCTGACCCTGTTAGGTTAAAAGCTGAACACATCTCTGCCCCTCTTGCCTCCCAGTTTCTCCTTGATGTGGCCTGGACGAGCGAGGTTATCACTGAGGCCCCTCCTGCTCTAAGAAAAATGGACAGAAGCTTTCCTAGCCCGTATTTACCACAGTGAATAAAGCGTGCTGTACCAGGCTTTTTCTTTTGGGCCACCAACCAGCTCCCAAATCATGATACAGAGACTTATTAGTTTTGAATGCTTGGCCTTAGCTTAGCTCTTTTAACTTAAATTAACCTGTTTCTCTTTATCTACCTTTTGCCTTAGGGCTTTTTGCTTTTCTTTCCTCCTATATATCTTGCTTTCACTGCTTCTCATGTCTGCTGGCCTGCAGGCTGCCTGGCTTCTGGTCCCAGGCCTGTCCCTCATTCTTTCCTCCTCCATCTCTCATTTCTCCTCTAGGGCCTAGATTTCTTCTCCTGTTTATTCTCTCTGCCCGCCAGCCCCACCTATCCTTTCTCTGCCTTGCTATTGGCTGTTTAGCTCTTTATTAGACCAATCAGGTGCCTTAGGCAGTCAAGGTGAAACAAATGCAACAAATCATTACATAATTAAACAAATGCAGCATAAACAAAAGTAACACACTTTTACACAGTTAAAGAAATGTTCCACAGCATAAACAAATGTAACACATCTTTTCCCAGTTAAAATAATATTCCACAACAGGGTGCTCCTGACAGTCATTTCTGACCTAACAGTCATATGGGCAGTTTTACAGGGCTTGGTAGCAGAGCACCACTACTTTGGATGGGGGGATTTTAAATCCAAGCTGGATAAAGATGCATATTATGGTTTGGCTGTGGAGTGTACCCCCAGACCTATGTGTTTGAATAACTGGTGATGTTATTTTGGAAGATGGTGGGCCCTGGTTGACTAAGGTAGGTCATTGGTGATAGGCCTTTGAGGGTTGTAGCTTAGCCCTATTTCCAGTTCTCTTCTTTCTGCTTCCTTATCCATGTGATGAAGCCATGCTCCAGGGTTCCACAACCACAGATGGAGTCACTTCAGCGACTATGCCTTCACTGCCATGAACTGATACCCCTGAAACTGTGAGCCAATCTAAATCCTTCCATCCTTAAGTTGCTTTTCTTATGTATTTTTGTGACAGCAATGAGAAAAGTTGGTGTAGGAGGTCCTTCTGTTTATGTGTTGCTTTCATTGGTTGAATAAAGAAACTGCCTTGGCCTTTTGATAGGGCAGAACTTAGATAGGCATGGAGAAGACAGAATTGAATGCTGGGAAGAAGAGCAGAAAGAGAGCTGCCATGGAGCCGCTAGGTCAGACATGCTGAATCTTTCCTGATAAGCCACAACTTTGTAGTGATATACAGATTATTAGAAATGAGTTAAATCAAGATGTGAGAGTTAGCCAATAAGAGGCTAGAGATAATGGGCCAGACACTGTTTAAATGAATATAGTTTCTGTGATTATTTCGGGTGTAAGCTAGCCGGGTGGCCAGGACAAACAAAGGGCCACCCTCCTCGTGCAACAAAAAGTAGCTAATGCCAGAAAGTGGGGTTGCTGTCTGATGTATCTGATCATATGGTTATGGCATTCAGAACCCCATTGTGGAAGAGTTTGGAGTGGCAGGTTAGAGAATGCTTTTAAGATTTAATGGTGGGGTTCAGTGGAAATGTAGATAGCAAAGACTATGGTCATGTGGTTTCAGAGAGAAACAAAGACTCAGCTGGGAACTGACGAGATGTCATTTATGTTTTACATTTTGTCAAATAACCTGACTATGTTTTACTCCTGTACTGAAAATCTGAGTGATGATGAGTTTAAAAATAAAGGACTAACTTATTTGGCAGAAGAAATGTCAAGACAGAAAAACAGCCGGGTGGTGGCATGGTTGCTTCTTGTTGCTTTTAGTCAGAGTTTCACTGAGTATCCAGAGCAAAAAGCACACAGCAGAGAGAGATGAAAAATGTGGAATTTGGTGTGCAAAGGGCATGAGTATGCTTAAATTAATGGCAAGGTGGGTGCAGACAAACCATTAAAGAGAAACCGAACTCTTTGCACTAGAACATGGGAACAGGGTAACCTAGGTAAGTATTTTCCCAGCTTCAGGTACACAGGCACTCAGAGGCTACTGCAGCCATGGTTCAATGGGGTTCAGCTACCACTTAAGCTGGCAGCAGAACTTGGCATCACCCACACGACACCTGTTTTACAGATGTGCAGAATACAAATGTGGTGGGGTCATAGAGCCCTGCAGAAAGAAACAGGTTCCAGGAAGAAGCCACTCAGGCTAGGCAACATATAGTGGGAACAGCTTTCCTATGTGGAGCTCCTCAGTAGGCTGTAGGTGAATCTTAAAGTGGAAACCTTGGGATGTTAGTGATTCTAGGAATGTGGGGTGTCTTCTGGGGAAAAACGTCAAGCTCTGAGTGAAACAAGCCCAAGAGGAAACCCTTGTGCTGCAGGCAGCAGAGACAGGGTTGCCAAGCTCACTAGAGTGCACATCACACCATCTTGTGCCCTGGATGCTAGACATGGAGTTACAGGGTTTACTGTCTACCATGTTCAGCTTTTGGTCTTGTTTTGGTCCTTTTCTATTCTCCTGTTCCTCTCTGTAATGAAAATGTTTATTCTATTCCCTTCACAAGAGTTTCCCCTTATAAGTGGTTGTTTCTTGTTCCATTTGAAGAACCAAAGCTTTGTAGATATTGCTGTTCATACTCAGATGATCATATTCCTCACTGTGTGACTTGCAGAGAAAATTCAGTGCAGAACAAAGAACCTCACCATATCATCCAATAAGGACCATGATGCGAATATATCACATTAGGTATATTTCCTCCCATGTAGCAATGTATTTACATCTAAGAAGGTGCAGGGCTAGCCCAGGACTCTGCAGCAGCCAGGAGCCCAGGCTTCTGCTTTCTCTGTACTGCCACCACCGGTGAGTGAGTGGCTTTCATCTTCAAGATCGCCTCCTCCTCACATTGTTCAGCATTGAAGTTTCAGTCATTATGTCTTCGACCTCACGAGGAAAAAGACATAGAGAAGAGAAAAAAATAAATCAACTATTTTCTTCAGAAATTATAACCAGCTACCTCTCTCTGCTCACAGTTCCCTGACTGAGATTTCATTACTCAGGTGTAAGGTGGGCACCTGCAGTGAATGAACTGGGGATTCTACTCAGAACAGGTAAAAGGAACACTGCCAGATGTCCTGGTTTGAAGGTGAAATGTCCCTTGTAGGTTCCACGTGTCTCAACGCTTGGTTCCTAGCTGCTGTTTTGGGAGCTCGTGGGACCCTTAAGAGGTGGAACCTCTTTCGAAGAAATTTACCACTGAGGACGGGCTTTGAGGGTTATAGCTTGGCCCCACTTGCTGACTGGTCTTTGCTTAGCTTGCCCAGATACGAACAAGAAGCCGCATACTCCCATTATCACAGCTGAGAGCCGATCTTTCATCCATGCCTTCCTTGGCATGGTGTACCCTCAAAACATGACACTAGATAAATCTCCTTCCCTTCAGTTGCTTCTTGTCAGGTGTTTGGTCACAGTAGTAAGACAAGTAACTAATGCAAGAGGCAAGAGCAGCTTTCATCACCCTCTGCAGGACACCCAAATCCTTGGACACACGTCACACCAGAGAGCTCAGACTGCTCCCCACTTTCTGCATCATAGACAAGGCTCATTACAATAGGCAGACATGGGGAGTTCAGCTCTCTTGGCTTGTGTGCCCCAATATATTGACTAAGCCAGGAATCTTGTGTTTCATTCGGGTTTTGGAAACCTGAGCCAGTGTGGCAGTTTCCATTCACCACAGTGAGTTCACGACTGGAGAATACAGCACTCCCTTAGGACTGGGCTGGAGACTACAGTGTATTTGTGTTTTTAGGGTATTTGTGTTATTAGGGTATTTGTGTTCCATCCCCCCAAGGTAACTTGCTCTCTGCACACACTTTCCAATGACCCTCCTACCATTTTTGGCATATATGTGTATGTACATATATATGTGCTTGTGTGTTGTGTGGGTATACCTGTACATGGATGCATATATGTGCATGTGGAAGCAGAGATCAGTCTGGGATGCCATTCTTTAGGATGGCATCTTCCTTGCTTTATTTGTTGAGACAGACCTTCTCATTGGCTTGGGAATTGCTGATTTGACTGGACTGGTCAGCCAGGGAGCCCCAGCTTGTCTCTGTCTCCTCAGTGCTGAGATTATGAGTACCTGCCACTGTACCCAGCTTCTTCATGTGGGTTCTGGGGGACTGAACTCAGGGCTTTATGCTTTCAAGACAAACACTTTATTGACTGAGCTATCTCCCCAGTCTTTTCATGTACTCAACTAAATTCCCCCAACTCCCTCCCCACAACTCAAATACATATCAAGAAAGGAAACTTCTAGAGTTACTGTCAACCCTAACAACTCCACAGGTGTAAATGGTGTCCAGAGTAATACCCTCTGTCATCTGCGGAATGGCGGAGAGGTACTTTGTTATGCATCCTGTCCTCTGGGCAACTTCACAAATCAAATATTCAGTCTAATTTTAAAAACCATTTTTCTAACAGTGATTTTCCCTTTAATCCCTCAGAATTAACAATATGTGATCAGTTTCCCTTAACAAATGACCTCCTTTAACTTCATTAGCTCATAATTAATTTGCTAGCATGTAACCAAGATAATTAACACTCCTGATTAGAGACAGGCAAAAGAGGAGCCTCTTTTTCATGGTCAAGGCAAACATTGATTAAAATCTGAGCTGTTTCCTAATTTTCCTTACAATTTAATTCAATGAAAGTGGTGATTTGTAGTGGTTAAAAAACCTAAATTGGAGGCAAGATGAATGGGTTCCACCATCGAGCACTTCATCACCAGCTCCTGTGCTGAATAATTTTACTTTATTTACTTCAAAAAAAAGATATGAAGCAAAATAATTGAGTAGTATCTGGCTATTTTTAATAGAGACTTTGAATAGTTAGAATGTCTTTGAACTTGCTAGGAACAAGGCTGGGATATGGTGCGTGGACTCATGGGTAGTGACCATTATTGTAAACATCATCTTTTGAGCGGTCCATCCCACAGTGGACTACAAAGCCTTTCCCTCTGGTATCTTATTTGGTTCCATACAGTTCTGTGATGAAGATAATGAGAAGGGATCAAACTCATGAGCCTTTAAGATGATAACACAGTCCTAGAGAAGCCATAGAAATATTGCTGATGCCAGGAACTGTGCTTCCTACAGGCTGAGCTCTGTTCTTCATTCCCCTGGAGGTTAAGACCAATGTCAGGTGATTCAGGCCTTCTTACATCTCTGTGTCTCTCAAGGTCGCCTGCACACATTCTAAGAGTAATACTGAAGAGATCAAGGTGTCCAAGGTACCAAAACAAAGTAAGCCTTCATTGTCAGGACCTTAGGTTTTGTATTCTGGGAAGCCCAGGTCTGCATCACCTAGCTGACATGTGATTGACACTCACTTGTCAGGCCTGTGCTAAGCATTTTGGTGCATCATCTCCTTTAGTTTTTACAACAGCATTGGTGATGGGGATGTTGACAGCAACATTGTTCTTAATTCACTATGAGTTCATTTCCTGGTGAGGAAATGAGCTTACAGGGGAAGCACAACTTGTCAAAAGACGAAGCTAAAGGTGACAGCATGGGCCACTGCTCTTCTACTCTTCCAACGTGGGTTACTGGAAGCAGTCTTGGGAAATGGAAAGGGATCCCATTGCCTCATATGGCTTTGGGAGAATGACTTTAGTGTGTGTGGGAAGGGTGGGTGGGATCCACAGGATGGAAGTCAAGGAGGCTCCTTGAATCCAACAGGCAGGTAAGATCCTTCAGAGAACTGGCCTCTTGGCAGTCTCCTAGTCTTAAAGACAGAACGCCATCAAGAGATTCTGCTTCTCTTCCTGGATTTCCTGGTAGGGAATCTTGTCACAAGGATAGAGGCAGATACAGTGGTCATACTCAGTGGAGCTGGGGCTAGGGCTCAGGTGTGGGGTTTCCGAGCCTTAGGGTCCAATGGGAGAACACTGTTTGTGAGTTCTTCCAGAGCAAGGAGCATTTGCTCTTTGGGAAGGAAATCTGGAGCAGGAGGAAGGGAGTGAAGGGGAGTAGAGACCCCTGAGGCCATGAACAGCACTCCAAGGAGAAGCCAGCCTAGATCCCAGTGTGTAGGTAGGCAAGATCCAGAATCACAGCTGACCCAAGAAGCTGTGATCTATAATTTATACCCAGCTCCTTCCAGAAAGGACTGGCGGTATCTGCCAGGGGATTTGTAACTGTGGGCTTTGCTTTGATGATGCTAAGGAGATTTAGGTGGTCCCTGGGGTTAAGTGGTAGTGAATTCAGACCATCTGTGAAGCAGCTTCTTATTTAGCAATTGCTCTCATCCTCACAGGCGCACTGCAGAGTCAGTTGCTCCTTTTTATGTGACAGATGGAGCAATAGGCTCAGAGGCAGAAGTGACTCACCCAAGGCCGCCCTAAACCTTGGGGAAGGCAGAGTAGAAACTCAGAGCTGTCTGGTTGGAGTGGCATCCAAGACTCTTCCATGGGAAGCAGATGGTGATAATGTTGTCCGTTTCTTGTCCAAATCTCTTCCAGGCTGGCAGCCATTTTAGGCATGACCCTGCCCTGAAAATTACCCAGACGGTTCTAGCTACCCACTGTTCTCACTCATATTTCCACATCAAAAACATGGGTCTTGGCTGCTTTTGATAGATTATCACCTGTCATGCAAAGAAAGGAGGGAATGAGATGAGAAGTGACAACCTTGCACCTTCCCATGCTTTGCCCTCACCCCAGGCATAAAGATTTCTCATCCCAGCAAATGAAAGGTTGAACTGTAGATGATGAGGTCCTAGGAATATTGCCCTGGAACCTATCTAGCTGGTTCTAACGTTGGTTTTATCATTGGTCAACTGGGGGTGCCCATACAAAACTTTTATGTGTATGGGCATTCTGCCTATATGGATATCTGTGTACCATGTATGTGCAGTGTCTGTAGAGGTCAGAAGAGGGCATTGGATCCTTTGGGACTAGAATTAGAGATGGTTGTGGGCTGCCATGCGGGTGCTAGGAATCGAACCTGTGTCCTCTGCAAAAGCAGCCAGTACTCTTCACTACTGAACCATCTCTTCAGCCTCTCTTCCTCTTATAAGGACATCAATCATACTGAGTTGGAGCCCTACACTTACAACCTCATGTAACCTTACTCATGTGACAGGCTATGTCTTTAAATATGGGGTTTAGGGCCTCAATATATGGACAGTGAGCTGAGCATAGGGGACACATAAGTAGAGCATAACAAATGACCTTAGCCAAGAGCCTCCCTAAATCTCAGTTGCTGTATCTGCTCCATGGCAATAATAAAAGCAACTGGTTTACTGGCCTTGCCACCACCATCATCATCACTACCATCATTATCAGTCACCAACATTGTCACCATCATCATCATCATCACCATTTTCACCACAGTCAGTAATACTATAATTATCAACAAGACATTATTTTTACCAGTCTAAAGAGAATGACTATAACCTGTAGGACCATTGGTTTCAGACCTCTGGGCTCTGCTATCATTTGTGGTACCAAGTTGTAGTTAGAGAAGGCAGAACTGCAAAGATCTTAACCTTAACTCCCAAAGATGATTTTACAAATGAAGTACCTGAGGCCCAGAGGTAGAATGAAATGCTGGTATTTTTCTATTCCTGGTCTGTTGTCATAATGACTTCTGAACCATTTCAGTGTTCAACAGATCCAGGAGAGCACTCCCATCCCATCTCTGTTGGAGCCATGCATGAAGTATTTGAAAAACCCTATTTGTTTTCCCTCTCAGTGTTTTACGAACTGTTTCTTTTGTGTCTTAGCAGAATGCCCATCATAGAGTGAATGAATAAAAGCCATTAATTACAAAATCCATAAGCAAGGGACTCCAGTCCAGCTCATCTCTATAAATACAGTCTCTCAACTCCTGCTGTGATGACAACCAACCCTTCCAAGGACAGCCCAACATTTTCATTGCCTTATCCTGTCCATGCATCTGTGTCTCCCTGGGAATTTGGATGGAAGCGTTAATTCACCAGACTTCTGTCAGAAGGGCATGATGACTCACTCGTCCTGACAGCACAATCTCTCTAGTTAGAAATATGCAGAAACTAAAAGGCAGAACTTTCAACAAGGCCCAGTATTTGAGTTGGTTTTCACCACAACATCACTCCTATCATTCTTCCAACAGGACTCCAACTGTGGTCAGGTATGGGGAATGATGCACTCAAGGTGGTGGTGGTGGGGGGTAAACTCTGGCTCCGGTGCCTCTCCTTTGCCAAGGATTGCTTTTGGATTTGACACAAGACCTAGCTCTGGACAATGGTACTGTAAAGAACTTGATTTAGATGTTGTGGTGGGGATGATGGCTACAACAGCTATCTTAAAATCAGGAGAACAAGAGCAGTGAAATAGTTGCCCAGAGCAATCCTATATCATGGACCTGTGACCTCTACCTGAGTCTCCTACCATCGTACATCTTGTTATGTGAGACATGTGTTAGTCAGTTTCATCATGGGTATGCACAAATACCCACAGAAACAATATAAATGAGGGAAGATTTATTTTGATTGATTTTTAGAGAGTTCAGCCTTTGCTTGAACTAGGTCAGAACATCATGGTAACAGGATTGTATGGTAGAGGGTCTTCTTCACCCCAGGATGGACAGGAACCCAATAGAACCTCTGAAGTCATTGTCCCAACAATCCACCTGGTTCAGCTGTACTGCACCTCCTAAAATCACCATATTCTCACTTTCATTTCAGAACAAGTTCTCAATACTTAACCCTGTGGGGACATTAAATATTCAAATTAGAATAGATAACAACTTCCAGGTTTTAAAATTTATGTGTAGGGTCTGGAGAGATGGTTAAGAGCGCTGGCTGCTCTTCCAAAAGGTCTAGGTTATATTCCCAGAACCCATAAGTGAGCTCACAATGATCTATAATTCCAGTTCCAGATCTCCCTCTTCTGACCTTTGTGTGAACAAGTATGTGGTGTACAAACAGGAGGGTAAACCACCTATACACATAAGAAGTGTGTGTGTGTGTCCTTGTATGAGTTTATGTGTACTATATATGTGAAGGGGACAGAAAAGGGTGTCAGATTCCAAGGAGCTAGAGTTACAGGTGGTTGCCAGCTGCTTGTGTGCTGGGAACAAAAACCAAGTTCTCTGCAAGAGCAGAAAGCACTCTTAACTAATGAACCACCTCTCCATTTCTGACAATTTCCAGTGTAATACACTTGTTTTGGGATGCTACTTACAGTCAAAGCCATCCCAATGGACGACATCCTAGTAAAGATAAGGAACAAGGAGCAAAAGCTACTTCCCATGCCCTGATCCCAGCCATCTTGGACCCTTGGTAGATGCAGAGGTGACCAAAAGCTGGTCTCATGTAAGAGGCCACTTGTTTGTTCCCGGCTGCTCAGCCCCAAAATAATCATACAGAAACCATATTATTTGAAATGTTTGGCCAATAGCTTAAGTGTATTTTTGACTAACTCATATCTTAAATTAACCCATCTCCATTAATCTGTGTATCACCACGAGGCTGTGGCCTACTGGGTAAAGTTCTGGCATCTGTCTCCGCTGGGGCTACATGGCTTCTCCTCACCCCACCTTCTTTCTCCCAGCATTCAGTTTAGTTTTCCCTGCCTACCTTTCTCTATTCTGCCCTGCACCGGCCTAAGCCAGTTTCTTTATTAACCAATGGTATTTACAGCATACAGAGGGGAATCTCACATCAGTCTTACGGTATTGTACCAGACTGGTCACTCTGCTTGGAGACCAGTGCTGTCATGGTAGGGATGCTCTTTGGGTTGTTTTGATGTGTTCTTCCTTTAATAACTCTCAAAAGTAATTCTTTTGAAAAGTAATACACTTTTAAGTTTTTAAAGAATTTTGCATAAATGTGGGTGTATGCATGTGGAGGCCAGAGGATAACTTATGGGGAGGTCTCCTTCCATGATATAGATTCCAGGGATCAAACTCGATTTATCACAGGCTTGGTGGTAAGTGTCTTTACCCACTGAGCCATCTCACCAGCCTGAGAATTGAGGTTTAACTTAAGAGAGAAGCATACTTGGAGATGGAGGAGCTCAGACTTATTTGTACTGCTAAGTGAATCATTGTATATGTATTCACCCATGTATACTCATTTGCTGGTACCAAGATCTAGAATGTTCCCACCATTCCCCTGACTCTGTTCCTAGCCAGTAACCCAACAGAGTCCATCTTCTAGCCTCATTTTGTTCTTCATGCCAAGGGTTCGTTCTTAGTGTGGAGTGACATTTTGCGGTGGAAACATTCCACAGATGTACCCTCTTATTCACAGCCATTTGAGCTGTGTCTAGTTTGGCTATTGTGAGACTGCTATGAAAACTTTTGTATGTGTCTCTTCAGGAGAGACTTTTGAAATGCTTCTGAGCTTTAGTCTTTACTCAGACAGCAGAAGTGATTAAGAATGAGCAAATCCATTTACAGAGTCAGATATATGCAGTCTATAGTTTTCAGAGGTTCCTCAGGCATGTCATAGGAATCTTGGCTGATATACACATGTCTCCAGAAAGGTCTGGACTTAGTTACTTATTCTTCCTTCCAGGTAGGTATTTTTTTTTTATTACCATTGGTTAATAAAGAAGCTGCTTTGGCCTATGGCAGGACAGAATATAGCTAGACAGGAATCCAAAGATAAAAAGAAAAAAAAAAGAAAAAAGAAAGTGGAGTCTGGGAGATGCCAGCAGCTACCACAGAAGTAAGATGTGAGGTAACAAGCCATGAGCCTCATGGTAAAATATAGGTGAATAGAAATGGGTTAATTTAGGTTCTAAGAGCTAGGTAATAATAAGCCTGAGCTAATAGACCAATCAGTTTGTAATTAATATTAAGCCTCTGATTGGTTATTCAGGAACTACTGGCAGGTGGGAGAGAAACATCCAGTTACAGCTTAGTCACCAGGGAGTGGCACTATTTGAAAAGGATATTGCTGGAGTAGGTGTGGCCTTGTTGGAGGAAGTGTGTCACTGGGGGCTGGGCTTTGAGATTTCAAAAGCCTGTGCCAGCGCTCTCTCTCTCTCTCTCTCTCTCTCTCTCTCTCTCTCTCTCTCTCTCATATCAGGATGTAGTTCTCAGTTACTTCTCCAGCATTGTACATGCCTGCCACCATGTTCTCTGTCATGATAACAGACTAAACCTCTGAAACTGTAGCAAGCCCCCATCAAGTGCTTTCTTTTATAAGAGTTGCTTCAGATATGGTGTCTTTTCACAGTGATAGAACAGTGACTAAGACAGTGATTAATTCATGCTTCTGATCAGTTCTTTTTCTCCACATTCACAATCCCAGGGAATTCCCACCTCAATAAATATAGTCAAGATAACTTCCCATAGGCAGGACTAGCAGCCCATCTCTCAGGTTCTATCTAATTGACTGTTAACATTAACACACATACTTCCCCATGTCTCTCTCACCTTTACATCAGAGACCTATGGGCGTTGCCCTGAGAAGTGAGATATGGTGGTAACTGAGTCCCCAGCCATCCCATGAGCTCTCCCCCACTCTGCTCAGATCAGGACCTCTCTCTGCCTCACCTGTGGTAGTGCCCTCTCTGCATCCTTTACTCCCGTATCCATGTCTGGCTATTTCTGCACTGCATTTCACATGTGAATCCGATAAGTGGCCACTGAGGACTAACTGGAGCCAAGGTATAAATGATCAGTGCTGGGTTGTAGCCGATTGTTTTTCTCTGTCTCACCTGGCCCCACTGGACTGGTTTCTCTCCTGCCTGTCAGTCCCTGCAGCTGTGTCAGGGAACTCTGAGCCACTGTGGAATGTTCCAGAAAAGGAGTAGGGGTGGGAAGTTCTTTTGTCAGTCTCTTACTTGTAATTCCTGTTTACTCAGGTAATATTTTCCTTCTCAGGTCTTTGATGAGGTTGAAGAGTAGATAGTCACAGTTTCTACCCTCTCATATCGTAGCTAGACATATTAGGTACAAGATATAGAGTCTTCAGCATAGGACAGCTATTGGAATAATTCCATTACTTGCCAATTACCTATAGCCTGAACATTTAGTATGTGTTTCTTGCTTGACGTTGTTCTTGTTGGTTGTAGTTCCATTTTTGTGTATGTTATTACACTTTCTTTCTCCTGGACAATACTTGATAATTGTTCTTATTGTATATAGTTTTTATATTATGTTTAGAATCTTCTTGTTTAGACAAAAAGGGGAAGTGTCATGGGAATTCATTCCATCAATAGCTTTGGAGTACCGGCTTTAGAATGTGGCTTCTTGTCTGCAGATGTGATCTCTTAAAAGGAGAGAGAAAGAGGTTGTGCTCTCTTTTAGGTTGTGAAGACTGGGTCAGGTGGCATGAAGCGGCTTGTGGTTGGTCCCCAGCTCCCTTGGCTCCAGCTCCGTGACTCTCTCTATATATATATCTCACATCATGAGGTACTTCTACAACCCACATGAGCTTGGCACGTGGCCATGCCTTTTACAGGTAGGGGAGACGGATCTAAGTGATGTCGGGGGGCTGCTCCAAGAGTCCCTGGCAAGATTTCTGGGCGGCTTACCTGGTGTCACACTCAAGCATCTTTCTGCTATTTTCTAAGAATGGGAAGGGTGAGTAATAACACTTAGTATGTAAAAGTACCAGAGTGGGATTAGTGGCTGCATTTGTGGTTGGCTTAGGTCCTAGAAGCAGTTCCTGACAGATAGGCCTAGCACTGACCATAATATCTGGAAACAGGGATTGTGGCAATAGAAAGCCCGAGCGCTCAGCGAGGGGGGGGGTCCCTATCCAAACCTTTTGAACTCATTTCTGCAATTTGAGACTAGAGAGCACTGGTCCAACTGACGTACTTTCTCTACCATGAAGCTGTGAACCAGAATAAATCCTTCTGCCTGTCTTGTCAGGTATTTGGTCACAGCGATGAGACATAATGCAGCTGCTGGAACAGAGGTGTTGTCTACAGGTATTTCAAAGTCGACTCTCCCCGGAAACCTTCATAGTGCCCTCATGAGAGAGCACTGCTTCAGAGGAGATTCACAGGTGACTTCTTCTGATGGCATCCTGACCCAGCAAAAATCCAGGACTTGGCAAACTGTGGCCTACTGTCTGTATGGCCCATCTATTGCTTTCACAGTTTTAGATGGTTACATTCTCAATATTTCAAATCCTGACACTGTATTCGCGTTAGATTTTGGTCTACAGTGACTCTAGTGATTGCTATTTGGTCCCTGGTGTAGTGGTTTTCAGAGCCCAGCCTCTACCAGTAGAGAGACCTGGCCTTTCTTCCACCTTGACTTCCCTGGGGAGGCTGAAAAATGAAGATCCTTGGACACAGCCAACATGCTCTTTAGGCTTTCTCTGGTGTCACCCCAAAAGAAATGGGGCCTCCGAGGTTTGGGAGAGGTATATATTCACTCTAATCTCCCACTACAGTCCACTGTGGATTCCTCCTGCTGGGGACAGGTGTGTCCCTGCCAAGTCAGCAGCATCTTGTGGATAAAATCTAATGAGCTGCATTTAACAACAAGCCCGGCCATGTGGCTTCTCCTGGGGCTGCCCATCTGTCAGCCCTGGGAGGCCACTCTTCATGCAGCTGGAGCCCTCTCCAGCCATCAAATCAGGAGAGAGCCAAGGTCCCTTGAGCCAGGTCCAGCACATAGAGGCCCATAATCTTCACTCTCAGCTTGTGCCAACTCCTGGCTGCTCTCCAGTCTTGCTACAACACTGCCAGATGGTGCCTGATGGAGGGTGAGAATACTTCCAGGAAGGCATGGGCACAGGGCAGTGGGGAAAAGAGAAGCCACAAGATGCCCTGACCATGACATGGCAAGCCTCCAGGTGTGGACCAACTAGCTTTTAAATTACTATTTTTTTTTACTGTTTATTTATTTTTGCTATTTTAAAGCAGCTGTTGGCCACCACAGTGGGCTCAAGTGGCTAATGTCACTTGTTTAGTTTGACCAGGGTCTTCCTGTCCCCTTAATATTCAGGAAGTGTTATCTCTGACTTCACCCCAAAGTTTACATTTCTGTAGCCCCAGGCTCTGGTTTGTGCTGCCCCTGATTTCCTGTTGGCTAAAATAGGGTCCATGGTTGTTTCATTGTGTTCATGTGACACATACTCCATCAACCATCCCAGTTCTGAACCTGGTGACTAAGAAGAATGTAAACTAGGCTGTCTTCAGATTTGCCATGTAGCTGAGGATACCTTGAATTTCTGATACTCCTGCTTGTAGATGGAAGTTTCTGTTCCACCTGGTTCCATAGCTGTTCAGTCCCAAAGAAATACACAGAGGCTTCTATTAATTATAACTGTTTGGCTTATTAGCTCAGGCTTATTATTAACTATCTCTTACAACTTAAATTAATCCATAATTCTTATCTATGTTTAGTCATGTGGCTTGGTACCTTATCTCAGTGCAGCATTTTCATCTTGCTTCCTCAGCATCTGAGTGGCGACTGCAGGCTGAGCCTCTCCTCTTCCCAGAATTCTCCTAGTCTGGTTGTCCTGCCTATACTTCCTGCCTGGCTACTGGCCAATCAGCATTTTATTAAACCGATACAAGTGACAAATCTTTACAGTGTACAAGACCATTGTCCCACAGCACCTGCTTCTACTCTTGAATGCTGGGATTACAGGCATGGGCTACTGCACCCAGTTTTATTTGGGGCTGGAAATCAAACTCAAGACTTTGAGCATGCTCGAGAAGCACTCTACCCATTGAGCTCCATCTCTAGGCCAAGCTTTTATTCTTGACTCCTTGAAAATATCCCCCTTTTCATTTTTTTTACCACTGTTCCCAGAAACCTGATAGCCAGTTGCTTATACATTATAGAGAACTAGCAAAGGTGAGGTGTTAGCTGAGAGTTCTGGAAGGACAGCATTCTGTGGTCTTCTCACCAACAGATACCCAAACAAAGGGCTAAGGAGATCCCAACTCCAGGACCTCTGCAAACTCTCTGGAGCCCTGTACCCCAAGCCAGTGCTGGTCAGGTCAAACATTTGACCTAACTTCTGAGGGCTGTGATTGATGTCCTCTTGATCCCCTAATGGTTTCAGGCAGACTGCTTGCAAGGTCAGGGTCCTGAACTTACTCAGCCCAACTCTACTTGTGAAGCACAAAGCAAGACCAGATGAGAGAGTTTAGCAGGACAAGGGCAGAATCCAGTATGGAGCTCTAACATAAAACACATGGTACTTGCCCTTCTGGGGAGACTCTCCCACCTTCTAGGTGGCGTGCTTTAGGCCCTCCTGGGGAAGTTAATATGTGTATTTGTGACTGTATAGATGGGCTTTGTAATGAGAACCAAAGGCAGGAAGAGTTGATTTTCCTAACACTTTGAAACAGAGTCCATCATGGCTGGAAGGTGTGGGTGAGAGCAGCTCAAGGGTGTGGAGGTGGAGCACGGTACAGAGAGATGACTTCTGGTGCTCGGTTCACTTTCTCCTTTACCTTTTTTTATTCACTCTGGGCTCCCAGCTCTCAATCAGAGTGGGTCTTCTCAGTTAAATCTCTCTAGAAACTCTTGTAGACACATTCAGGGTTTTCTCTCCTAAAAGATTGCAAATCCAGTTCAACTGACAATGGAGATCAACACCCTCTGTCCATCATGCTTCTTAGTCACCTTGGGATGGGTACTGGGGTCTGTGACCCATGGTCAAGCAGGGGTTACATGACCACAAAGAAACAACCATGGACCCTGTAGCAATCAGGGTGGCACAAATCAGAGCTTGGGGAGGGAGAAATGTATGCTTTGTGGAAGCTTAGGACTGGGGAGGAGGTCAGAGGTAACTACCTGGATCTTCAGGGGTGGAGAGACCCTAATAAAACTAGACAAGTGATTTTAGGTACATGAGCCTGCTGGGGTGACCAGTGGCTTAGTCACTGCATGAGGTTTCCATGTCTCAGTATCTGCACCACCCAGCTTTTAAAGGGGTGGATCTATGGACTAACTCTCTGTATTGTGAGGCAGAAGGCAAAAGTGGGTACTGTCAGCCCTCAGGTACCAGAAAGGAAGTTGGGACATTAGTGATTTTCCACAGGATTTGAAAATTCAAAGAACTGCTATGGTATTAGTACAATTAGTTTTTTGAGACAAGGTCTGTCAGTATCTTAACACTTGTCATGTAGGCTGTGCTAGCTGGCCAAGGATCTGTCTGTCTCTGCTCCCCAGGGCTGAAATTATAAGCATGCACCATGCCTGTTTTTTTTCTTTTTTAGCATGGATTTTGGGGATCAAACTAAGTTTTTGCAAGTAAAGTAGTTTACCAACTATGCCATTCTAATAGCTCTGTGAGGAGATTTAATGAAGTGTATTGTTTAGATTTAGAGATGAGAGAGGAGTGATGATGGAATTAAACTCAAGGCCACAAACATTCTGGCCTTGAGTATAATTTTCTGTTGTTTTTATATTTATTCATTTGTGTGTGCACACACAGCACACATGTAGAGATCAGAGAACAACTTATAGGGGTTAGTTCTCCCCTTCTACCGTGTGATCCTGGAGATCAAACTCAGGCTTGGTGGCAGGAGCTCTAATCTGTTGAACCTTGTTTGATAAGTCTCTAGGAAGTTGAATTCTGTCTCTATAACATTTGGGTTTTATCAGTTGGGTTGAAGTTTCTGAATCTTAGGTTGCAGATGGGCAGCCTCCTTTTCCTTTCTGTTGCCTCTTAATTTCCCCTGTTTTGGCAGATCCAGCCTGAATCTGAACAATGGTAGCAGAAGTATGGGAGTTAAGGGAAAAGAAGAAAACTATCCTGAATTGTGAGCATGGAGTGAGGTCTGAACATGACTGTCTCTCTTGCCTCTAAATTCCTGTATTGAAATCCTTATCCCAAGGAGAGGAGGTAATTTGGTTACAGGTACAGAGCCCAGTAATGAGATTAGCACTTGCATAAAGGAATCCAAGAGAGACCAGCCTCACACAGACTTCTACAATGTCAGCACTAGGCAGGCAGGCCCTCATCAGACAGAATCCCCAAGAGCTTGGATGATGGGGGAAGAGCCACTAGCCAATCACATCAAGTTGGGGTGTGGCTACTTGGACCCCAGGTAGAAAATTGAGAGAACACAGGTGTGTGCTCTCTCCATGCGGTGTCCGCCAGACGGATAGGACTACGATGTGAGTGGCGTGAGTTCCCCCCTTTTCTTTCATTAAAAATACCTGTTCGTATTGAGCTGGCTTGGTTATTGATTTGTGCCGACTTAATACTTCATCACCTGATTGAACTCTGTAGCTTCCAGACTACAGGAAAAGCGCTTACATTGTTTATGGCCACCTCCCGCTCACCATCCCATTTATTGCATCTTATTATATAGCCCAAGTAAAATAAAATGAGGACGTTTCTACCTGGGATGAGAAGGCAGGACTATGGCTCAACGTGAGATGTCAGGAAGCTGACAGCTGGGACTATTTTTATTCTTAGTCCCTGTGGAGAGTCATAGCAACTTCAAGAAGGGTGACTTTTGGGAAGCCTCCTGGTGTCTGGGATAGTGGGTGTCATTGATATCCATATCAGCAATGGGGAAGGAAGAAGAGGGGTGCTGATAGAAGTTCTAGAAACAGGGATGGATCCTGGTCTCCACCGCCACCAGGGGGAGGTCTGGCACAGTCCTCCACCGCTTCCTGGAAAGTCTGTCAATTTTTGTCACTGCTGGAGCTGCTGGTGCATTGGACATAAGGATGAATGGGCGAGCCTCCCAAGAGAAGCAGTGATACTGGCTCAGCAAGGAGGGGGAAGACAAAGCATTCTCCAGTTTGCTGCCTTCTACTGGCAGAAGCTGAGGCCGGGAAATCTGCGAGGTGGTTCTGGACAGATTGTGTGCCCAGTTTGCTTGTTTTTCCACATCCACTGTCTGCTGATCTAAGACTGGACACAAGAAAGCTGGCTGGGGGGAAAGTGGACTCTGAGGAGAGATGCAGGAGTGTGAGGTGTTTCTCCGGTCCAGCATCCCGGAAGGCGTCCTTGAAGCAGCTTGCTCTTGCAGTAAGAGCTCTGAGATGTCCCTGGGCAGCAGGTGCCCATCAGAGCAGCTCCTATTAGAACAGGCTCTGAATCTCTGCAGTGCCTGTTGCCATGGCAAACAGCTATTCACAGAGCCAAGCTGATCATTGCAGAATCCCACCCCACGATTTAGCCTGTAACCCAGCCCAGTGAAGAGGAGCCTCTAACTTCAATTTGAGCAGTCTGAGCCTCACTCATAGGTACTGACTGGCCCATGTGTCTCTTCCTGCCTGGAAATAGCTTTTCTCTCAGCCTGCTGATTTGAAAAGCATGTGTGGTGTTGCAGAGGCTCAGTACCCTTGAGCCTTAGAAAAGCTGTTTCTCTCCCTGGTGACCAAACGGAATCCTCACCTTTTGAAATGATCCCTGTGTCACTCCTGAGCTGCTTGTGGGGAGGTTCCCCGAGTCTGGCAGATTCTCAGATAAGGAAATCCAGGTGACACTTAGAGAAATGAAATGTACCCAGAGTTACTGGAGGTTATTTGAACCTGGTCCTCAGACCCCTCGGCTCAAGAGCCTGGCTGTTGAATCCACACAGGATCTTTATTTTTTAAAGTATTTATTTTAGTGGCTGAAGAGGTCACTCAAGGGTTAAGAAAACTTGCTCCCCCCTCCCCACAGAGGACCTGAATTCAGTTCCCAACACCTATGTGGTGAGTGGCTCACAGCCATCTGTAACTCTAGTTCAAAGGGATCCAACACCTTCTGACCTTCATTAGCAACAAGTATACACATAGTGCAATACATACATTCAGACTAGACACTCATACACAGAATAATAGATCTAACATGTTTTTGATTATGTGTGTATGTGTATGTCTCTGTGTGGCTATGTACATGCGCATTTGGGTGACTGCAGAGGCCAGAGGTGTTGGATCCCCCTGGAAGCTGGAGTTATAGATAGTTGTGAGCCATCTCATATGGCTGGGAACTGAACTCTGGTCCTCTAGAAGAGCTAAACATCTGTCCAGCCCCACAGATGTTCTTTTCTGTCATGTTTGTGCTTGTACTAGACCTGAACCTCCCCCAGATCCTTCTCTTTCTTTTTTGCCTTGTTCCTCCAGCAACAGCACTTTTTACCCTAGGGACACCATTCCCCTTTAGTTCCTTTCTGACGCGATGACCAAGACTTTGTCCAGCTATTGAGCTATGATGTCCAGTCTTGGAAGGAGCATAAGAAGAGAAAGGGAACAAGCTCAAGCTGACAGACAGGCCATAGTCATACCATGTAATATACGGGGAGAGCATGGGAGGTGTGGTCCCAGAAGTGCCACTCAAATGACTACTGTCAGGAACTACAATTGGCAGCAGGTACTAGGAGCCTAGAAGGGCTCAAAGAACACAGGATGCTAGGTGACATCTATTTAAACAGGAAAATCTGAGCTAGGCTGGATGCCTGTAGAGTGATGAATGGAACAGCAGTCATGGAAACTGAAGCAGGAATTTTGTTGTCTTTTCTGAGCCAACCCAGGTCTGGGCAAGCTTATGCCTTTTAGGGTGACTTGGTCATACAGCCAGGCTGTGAACAGAAGAACCCGTCCTTAACTTCAAGGCTGGCATCACCAATGGTGTAGAGACACTGGGTGCCAGCGGGTCTGGTTAGTGCTAGAATTGCTACAGGGATTTGTACTTGGGTAGTAGATGAGAAGATGTATGGATTGTACCTCCTCCTGTCTGCTCCCAGACCCCAGCAGCACAGAGCTTTCTAAGGACATCTTAGTGCTGTTTCTCCCATAACTTAGGAAGGAAAAACCTTGTTACAAGGCTTTAAAATGACCATAACTACTTGTGTGCTGTGATGTCAAGGAATGGCTAGAAGATACATATCAGAATCCTGACTGAAGCCTTGTCTCCCTCCACGTCTGAAAGTCAGGAGTCAAGCCCCTGAAATTTCCACCTGGAATTTTTCAATGGTGGCTGTTTTCGTTTGGGTTTCTATTGCTGTGAAGAGACACCATACCTGTGGCAACTCTTATAAAAGAAAACATTTAATTGGGGCTTACTTACAGTTCAGAGGTTTAGTCCATTGTCATCATGGTGGGGAAGCAAGGGTATGCAGGCAGACACGGTCCTAGAGAAGGAACTGAAAATTCTTACATCATTTACAGGCAACTGGAAGTGTTCTGTGTCACTGGGCATGGCTTAACCATATATGAGACTTCAAAGCCTACCTCCACAGTGACACACTTCCTCCAGCAAGACCACACCTATTCCAACAAGGCCATACCTTCTAATAGTGCCACTCCCCTTGAGGGCCACTTTATTTTAAACCCCCACAGTGGCAATTAACCACAAACTACTGGAACCTATTATGTGCTATGGGCACCTACTATGTACCAGGACCCAGATGGAACATTTGACATATGTTCTATCAATTACCATAGTACCTTGGGAGTTACACATCCTATTTTTACAGACAAAAAACCTGAGGCTTAAAGAAATGACATAATCTTTCTAGGGCAGTGGTTCTCAACCTGTGGACATATCAGAGATTTACATTATAATTAATAACAGTAGCAAAATTACAGTTAAGAAGTAGTAATAAAATAACTTTATGGTTGGGGAGCATTAAGGAAGGTTGAGAAACATTCTGTAGTCACACAGGAACCTGGCTTCAATTATATTATCTTAGTGTTTCTATTGCTGTGCTCAAAATACCAATACTAAAAGCAATTTGGGAAGGAAAGTTTATTTCAGCCTACAGCTTGTCAGTGACTCAGGTATGGTCCCTGGAATAAGGTTTGTTCTTCATTTGTTCTCTACTTGGAGCCTCTGTGAATTCTGTGTTCTAAGCTCTGGTGAGCCAGAGCCTTGAATGAGTCTGTTTCATGAGGTGGAGGTAGGCAGAGACTGCCAAAGAGGAGTTGAAGCCCCAAGCCTGAGAGGCGGTGTCAAGTTCAAGGAGAAGAAGGGAAGTGAGGGAGTGCAAGTAGCCTCTGGTGTGAGTGTGTGTGTAGGGAAGGTGCATGGTGGCACCAGACAGCAGCCATCAGAAGGAAGTTCCTGTGGAGTCAAGACTCAAGTAAGTATACTGCTCCCAAGAAGGTAGAAGATTCTGAGAGATGCAGTGAGCAAAGGAGAAAGGCAGAAGAGGCAGATGAGCCCCCGGAAAACAAGCATCAGAGGCTCTATACCTTGAGGCAGATTCTGTGAGAATTCTTAGCAGCAGCAGAAATCAACCCACTGGGTGTTAGCTGGCTATTGTGGTTGAGTGTGAAATGTCCTTCATAGACTCATGTATTTAACACTTAATCCCCAGCTGGTTTGATTATTTTAGAAGACTGTGGAATCTTTATGAGATGAAGCCTTTCTAAGAGAAGTGAGTTTAGACATCCATGAGGCTGGACCTTGAGGTTTTATAGCCAACCCCATTTCCTGTCCACTCTCTGCTTCTTGACCCCAGATGCAATATTGCCATCTCCCACTCTGCCATACTGGAGTCTGGAGTATCTCCTCAAACTGTGAGTCTAAATGGACCCTTTCTCCCTTACATTGCCTCTCACCTGAGATTTGGTCATAGCAATAAGAGAATTAATAGATGCACCAGCTTTCTATCACTGTAACAACATTGACATAATCGACTTACAAAGTGGAAAGATTCATTTAGCTCAGTTTTCGAGGTACTGGTCCATGATCAGTGGGTCCAGTCACTGCAATGAGGTGAAATAACATAGGGAAGATGCCTGATAAAGTAAAGCCATTCACTTCATGGACAGCAAAGGAACATGAGAGAAAAAGGAAGGGCTAGCATCTTTCTATCCCTTTCAGGGCACACACCCAAAAGACCTCTCACTAGGTCTCATTTCTTAAAGTTTCTACTACTTGCCAATGGCGCCACAGTGTGGGGACCAAATCCTTGACCCACAGATCTTTAGAGGACACCCAGCACAACATAGCACCACCTAAAGTTTGTGTTAGTGTTAGAGTTGTCCTCTGTTAATGTCATGCACAGACACACCTAATCTGGTTTCCTGGTGTGGGAGAATTGTCTGTATTCTGTTAATTATGTTTTAAATAAATGGTGATTGGCCAGTAGCCAGGCAGGAAGTATAGGTGGGACAACCAAACAGAAAGTAGGGGTGGGTCTATGAGAAAAGGAGAATTCTGGGAAGAAGGAAGCCCATCCCTCCACAGTCATGTCCCGGCCACAGAAGAAGCAAGATGTGACTGCCTCGCTGAAAAAGGTACCGAGCCACGTGGCTAGCATAGACAAGAATAATGGGCTAATATAAGTTATAAGAGTTAATAAGAAGCCTGAGCTAATGGGCCAATCAGTTTATAACTAAGGCAGAACTCTGTGTGATTTCTTTGGGACTTAACGATTGTGGGAACCGGGCAGGACAGAAACTCAGACAAGAGTTTCTCAGCACAAAACTGGACTGTCCAGTGCCAGCTACTGAAACCATAACTTGAGCCACCCAAGGTGGTGCTGCCTGCCAGCCCACAGCTGACACAGCTCTGTTCAACAGTCTGTGTGCACCGACTTCAAAACACCATTGAATTTTCCCTGTGTTGCTTTACCAAAAACAAGTGGGAAGCAGTACAAAGAGAAAGTGCTAATATTAGAGCTAAACCGAATAACGTTTCCATGTGTGCTGGCTAATTTGATGTCAAGTTGACATAAAATTCGAGTCATTTTGAGAAGAAAGAACCTCAGTTGAGAAAATGCCTGCACCAAATTGGCCTGTAGTGCATTTCCTTGCTTGAAGATTGGGAGAGACAAGCTCACTGTAGGTAGTGCCACCCATGGGCTGGTAGTCCTGAGTGTTGTAAGAAAGCAGGCTGAGCAAGCCAGTAAGCAGTACCCCTCATGGTCTCTTGCATCAGTACCTGTTTTCAGGTTCCTGCCCTGATTTTCCTGGATGATGGGCTACACGCTGAAACAAACCCCTTTATCCTAAGTTGCTTCTGGTAATGGTATTTTATCAGAGTAATAGAAAACCTAAGACACCATGGTTGTTAGTATATCTGCTTCCATGAGGAAATTCAATTGCCAATATTTGGCCTCAGATGCAGTTTGACCTGAATGATTCTACAAAGACTTAATAGTAAAGAAAAAGAAAATATCAATCTGTAAATATTTAAAGTTGAAAACATTTCTTAAAAAGATAAGGTCTCGGGACTGGAGAGATGGCTCAGTGGTTAAGGGCACTGGCTATTCTTCCAGGGGTCCTGAGTTCATTTCCCAGCAACCACATGGTGGCTCACAACCATCTTAATAAGATTTGAAGCACTCTTCTGGCATGCAGGCATAAATGCAGACAAAACATCATATACATAATAAATAAATCTTTTTAAAAAGATAGGTCTCTGATAGCCCCATAACCCAGAGTGGCTCCTGTCTCTCTCTGTAGCTGAAGATGACCTTGAACTTGCAATCCTCTTGTCTCCACCTTTCCAGTGCTAGGGTTAGAGAAAACAAGGGCCATTATACCTGGTTTATGCAGTGCCAGGAATCGAACCTCAGACTTCAGGCATGCTAGGCAAGCTGAGCTACATCCCCAACCCTGGGTGTGAAATACCTTTGATCTTTCAGATTTAAGACCACTACCAGTGGAAGGGTATCTTGTGAAAATTTGAAAAGGGGGCTATTTTTCTTCTTCCTCTACATAAGTATAACACTGTACCATGGTACACAGCTGAGTTTCAGTCCCTACTATATCTGTAGCCAGATGCTGCTGCACAGTGTACAATCTGCCCAAGAGGGCAGATCTGCCCAGGATGGAACTGCCATTTATAATACAGAAGTCTCTTGTTCCAGTTCTGTGCAGTTAATTTTACACATATTCCACATTTATAAAAACAGAAGGCTGCCTACAAACAATATTTCTGGTTCTTTCTCTTTAAATTAGAAGACTTGTCCCATAATTGAGACATCCTTAGGAAAGTTGAGAATATACGAGCATGAAATGATGGGCAAGACTAGGTAAGATTCATGTCCTTCATCAGAAATCCTTCTCTGTAGAGCAAGAACAACTTTACGTTTTATTTCCAAGAAGTCTGTTTCCTGGTTGTTCAGTTTCTGTTGCTGTGATAAAACACTGAGCAAAAGCAACTTGGAGAGGAAAGGTTTTATTTCAGCTTACAGGATCACAGTTTATCATGAAGGGAAGTCAGGACAGAAACTCAAGCAGGAGCAGAAGCAGAAACTACAGAGGAACTCTGCTTACTGGCTTGATACCATGGCTTATGTTCAGTTACCTTTTTTTTT